>WAAG01013962.1:4089-41068 GCA_013390105.1 Tichodroma muraria | reverse complement strand
GGCTTCCAGGTAGGAAGATGGAGGCCGAGACTGCTTTATAGTATCATCATAGAAACAACACCGTAACAGAAATAGGCCCTTACATTAAGAGTGGAGGGAAAGATGTGCTCCTCTGTTTCTGTGTAGGCTGCAACAAGGAGGAGACATCCTGACTTATTACTTTTAATTTGCTGTTTCAAACAACTTCAGGATGAGCCTGTGCATATCTATTCACTGACCTGCAAGAAAAGGCTTTGAAATGCTCGTATTTAGAGAGGGAATTTGGAAATTCTGAAATTCAGCTCCAGTCACTTGTTTATGAGACTGATGCTTTGGCTTTTTCTTCATTTTAGAACATCTCAAGCAAAATATTTTTGGAGAGGGCATTTATTTTGTGCAAATATGAGTATAGAATAGAGTATAATAGCTCAGTTGGAAGGGACCTACAACAACCATATAATCCAAGTGATGGGAATATATCTCTCAGACAACTCCTAGGAAAAACGTATGCTCCAGACCCAGCTTTCAAGTTCCACCATCTCTCATCCAAACATTTACAAGAGACAATTCCACAAAGCATAGTAAAATCAGGGAAGAACCAAAGATCCAATGCCTTACCTTGGCTAAAACTAAGCTCCTCCTTTTAAAACCTGTTGGTTCCATAATTAATCCAATCCTAGGAAACCCTTCTACTTTAATACTTGCAACTGCCATAGCAATTTGAATCCAAAAATTTTGTATTCAGATACTGCGTGTTGATTGTTCTTGAAATAAAGTCTCCAGAATGATGAGAGCGCTGTTGGGCATGTTACTCCCAGTTGCACACTGGGTCCTGCTGCACAGATGCTTACAAATAAGTGTTGTTTGCAGCATGGGCTTATTCAGAAGGCATCTGAGACCATGTGAGAGGTTTTATCCTGAAATTATTTAGCTTAGATTTAAAGAAAGTTACCTGCATGTGACAGGAGGAAGCCTATGTGCCATAGGAGGTTTTCTGGGGCTTTTGCAATGCTTTGAATTCAGTGAATATAAAAGGGAATGGAAGATGTAATGCAGACATCAGCTCTGACTCCTGTTGGAAACACAGAATTACTGTAGAAAGCTTTTTTGTCTGGTATCATTTTGGGATGGGTCAAGATATACTTGAAGCTTCCTCCCTGGTTCCTGTGAAGCACAGTGCATAAGGCTGCTCAGTGCTGTTTTTCAGCTCTGTAATTGTGAACATGGTTAAAAATGAGGCACAAACTGTTAAAAGTACCAGCCCTTCAAGCTATTATTTTAGGTAGCTGGAGAGTTTCAATAGTTAATTCAGTCCAAGCCACAAGGCTGCCTGTTGCTGTCTGCAGTGGAAAAGGAAAGGGACACAACATGGTGGAACAACTTGCAAGAGGTAAAAGCTGATGATTTCAAAAAAAGTGCAAATTCCTGCCACCAAGATGTCTGCCATAAATAACAGCTACAGTCTTCTGAAATGCCCAAATCCTACCGATCATCCCAGCACCGCAGGAGGTCCTGTCTCTGGTGTCAGTTTACACACCATCCCTGGTGAATTTCTTCCCAAGTTCTTTTTCTTTAAACTAAGTGCCCTGTCTCCAACAAGGCAGGAAGAGGAAAAAGGAATGATCTTAGATAAAATTAATAATCAGGTTTGGGTGTAAATACTGCAGGGACCTAAAGTAAGAAGGGAGGGTAGAGAATGGACAGATTAAAAATCTGGTAGGTTTTCCTCATTCTTTCACTCATCCATCCTCTTTGTTTATTTCTTTAAGATTTAGAAGAGGAAGTTCCATGCTGCTGAGCCAGCCCATAAGAAGTAAAGCCTTTGAAATGCTTTTATTGCAGGCATATTCATTTAGCAGGATTTAGCATCTCCAAGTAGAAGAGTCTTGAGCTTGTCATCTATATCTTGTACAAGTGCTTTTGACTTTTGAAGCTTTTCAAAGGCTGGCAAATGCAGTATGTTTCCTTTTCACACCCCAGGTAATTGGAAAATCCCATTAGGCTGAGACTGTCTTTAGCTATATGTGAGAAAACAGCCTGTGGCAAGGGCAGTCTGTTGCCTGGAGCAGAGCCTTGCTCAGTAGCCCTAATAGCAGGTATTAGTTGAAGAACTGCACTTGGGCTCCCACCATTAGCAAACCTTGCAGGGACTCCAGGGTAGAGAAGTACCTAACTCATCAGGGAGCCACTGAGCTTCTCTTGCAACCAAAGGAAATCATCCTTCAGCAATATTCTCCAGTCTCTTCAAACAGCTGCTTCAAGACCACTATTTGGACCAAGAATATTCAAAACAAAGTCAAGCATCTGTTTTTGGCAAGTGAAACTAGAACCTCCCTTGCATCCTTTCAACAACTGTAACTTAAGGGCTGTTGTAATCTACCTGCATTCCTGGAGAGGTGTCATGAAGTCTGCATTGTACTTGCAAAGTGTGCTGGTAGAATATAAAATACCTTTTGGTATTGCTATCAATGCTGTCCAGCTTTCTTCAGTAATCTTTTCTAAGTCATTTATTTGGAAAATTACTGGTGATGGAAGAGGACTAACAGAAAGATAGAATACTTCTCTCATGCAAGCCATGATAAAGGTTTACTTAGAAAATGCTTTTTTTTCCGTAGAAAAACAGGCAAAAATCAAAACAAAGTCAAACTCCAGACATACTGTACCAAATCCTGCAAACTCCTAAGCATGCTGCGTTACTGGAGCTTGTCCAAATAAAGTAATTAAATATTCTTCCTTACAGCACTGAGCCCTCACTGAGAAATCTCATCATGGCCTAAATGAGATCGCTTGTTCTATGCAATAAATCTCTTTCTTAGCTTCTATCTGGATCAAAACGGTCATTTACTTACAGATGCGAAGACATAAATTAGTTTAAGTAGCTCATAATACTGGCACCACAGCAGAAGAGAACTATTTCAGTAGGTTCAATCACTGTGTATGCCATAGAGAAATCAGAGGGTTACATTTAGGAAAATAATTTATGCTTAATACAGATGGAAAGTAATGCTCAAATTTAAACTGGGGAGGGCTGTTTCATTTAAATTATTTTAAAATCTTGAAGAGTGAGGAACAACACTGTTCTGCAGGGCCAGCAGTGAAGAAATTCCCACCACAGCAGATACCTTCAGCTTCTCACAGGACTGCTCCTCTGAGGCCTTCTGCAAACTGAGAAATGCAAATGACAGATCCTAATTCATTCACTCAGTCCCTCACCTTTGATTTTGCCTCTTCTGTCCCACTCATTACACCAGACTGCCCTGGTGTCTTTAATCAGACACTGGACTAACAAGTCTTTTTGTAGGGATCTTGATATGGATGAGCACATGTAATACGGATGGCATGCTCTGCCATATATTAAGTACAGCACAAAAAGACTGGATTTGAACCTCATGAGTACAGGTTTGTGATTTTATCCACACAACTTCTCTCAGGGAGATTTACACTGAACAGTTAAAGTGGTCATGAAAATGCAATTAAGCACTGATGTGTGTGCTAACCCCATTAATTAGGTTGAGAGCAATCTGTGCAGAAAGTGATCAACTAAACTTGTGCAATTCTGAGATTACCTTAGTTTCCCTTGTTCATGTTCCTGAATAAAACCCCTTTCTAAAATGTCATCCCAGTTCATACTGCTTGGTATTTTGTAAGGCAGAGCACATCCTGCGTTGACCTCTGTGGTTTGGAAGACCTCACACAGGAGAAAGCCAGAAGTGCCAAACTTTAATTAAAGCACATTTGACTGGTAATTCCCATAATCCTTTTAATAGGGGTATTCAGCACAGAAATCAGCATTTCTTTGTTATTAAAGGGAAAGCTGCCTTCCTAATTCAAAGAAGTTAGTAGAGGACTGTCAGGCCAGCCTGTGTTCACGCATGGCAGTTTCCGCATTGCCTCTGACAGAGGCCTCAGGCAAACTCAGGAGACTCTGGGTATGAATAATGAGCCCAGCAGTGTAATAGGTAGTAGGACAGCACAGGCTGGAAGCAAAAAACGGGGGATTGTGGCCCTACATGCTGGTGAAGACAACAATGCCAGCAGCCAGGAGGTCTCCATGTGTGTCAGCCTTTGACTCCTTGCCTTCTCTCCCACACCCAGCAACGACAGTGCTGAGATGGCTGCGGTGTACTACGAGCGCATTGATGTGGAAGGCCACCACTACGGCCCCTCATCCCAGCAGCGGAAGAACGCTCTGAAGGAAGTGGACAAAGCCTTGAGCAACATGATCTCACTCATCAAGGTGAGTGGCATCCATAACCCACCTCCTGGGCCTTTGGAAAAGGCTTTTAAAACTGGTCTTTGTGGCACTGCCGAGAGCCTATTTAACACCTGTAACTGAATGCAGCGGCTGTAAATTTTTATTGCCTGAGAAACAGGCTACTGAGGTCATGTGGAAGTCAAGGCACCATTACCTGATTATTATGTTCATATATTATGTTCATTTTTATTGTAGGCATAATTTATATATTTGATTATTATGTTCACTGATGATTATTATGTTCATTGATGGCATCATAACCCTCCTGGTGGATTTATACCAGTAGCCCCAGGAAGCCACAAACCAATATACGTGTTGCTCTGTTTTTGACTTGTGTTGCCAGCTGAACTTTATTGTAGGCAAAGGAATCAAAAATGTGTGTTTCCTAAGGTTTGTGGAATCAGACAATTAGCTTTTATAGTGGTTTTTATGACAGTATTCAGAACTCTGTACTTTAAACTTGGTTTTAAAAAACCATTATTGAAATTATTTTTGCAGTGATTGAAATGATTTTTGCAGATTTTGGGTAAATGGCAATTCTATGAATATTTCTGACAATGATAAATGCATGTTGGAGATTTTATGTGTTTCAGTGAAAAGAGGAATATGTGTCTTCAATTTCACTAAATATTAAAAGTTTTAAAGCTAAGTGCTCATGTTTGGAAGGGAAAGAGAGAAACACCCCTTCCACAAGTAGTATCACAGCAAAATTGCTGTGTGGACTTGTTTTGGAAAAACTCTGGTGCTAACCTCTCAGATCCTTCCAGAGCAGCAAGTAAAAGCGGATGTCCCCCATTATGGGCTGTAGCAAAGCACATTGCAGGACATTGATGGATCCTTCTAGTTAACTTCCACAGAATCAGTGGAGGTCAAAAGGTGATTTAAATTTTCCAGCAGGCAGAGACAGTGCAAAGCTCTTACATGGCCCTAAAAGTTGTCATGCACTTTCTTCACAGAGCAAAGGCCTTCAGAATGATATCAATGTCCTCCTCTTCTCTGATCATGGGATGACAGACATCTCTTGGGCAGATAAAGTGATTGAGCTGAAAAACTATATCAATATGAGTGATACCATACAAATGAAGGACCGAGGTCCTGTTGTGAGCCTCTGGCCAGCTCCAGAAAAGCATGCAGAGGTGAGTACAGCCTAGCTATACCTCTCAGTTTTGTGTTTTCTCAGTTTTTATGCCAATTGTGTCTCCTGTTTTCTCTTAACATCCAAATACTGCTCTCAGAGATGTATGCAAAAATCAGCTCTTATCAGGAGTCAGACTTGGAGCCTGTGACACCCTTGTGATGCTGGTTTCCGAAGGAAAGTCACACCAGGCAAATTAAAAAGCATGAACTTTCACTGTTATATGGCAAGGACACATGCTTTTAAACCCCACCCCAATTAGTTTTTGATAAATAGCTAAAAGATCTATCCCAAAATGCACTTTTAGGATTTTATATATATTAGTCAATTTATTGACACTCTAGCTAGGATTTTCAAATTATCTGGAGCAGGTTCAGGCATTCATATTCCAGTAAACTCCCACTGAGGAACCAACTCCATTAGACCCAGAATTGCAAAAAATACTTTTTACAATACTTTCCTTGGAGGAATTTCTGATGAAGCATGTTGGATTGAGTCAACTATAAAAGCTCAATGCTAGAACTTCAGGGGTTTGAGGGATAAATTAAAACAATAGAGAAAAGATTTGAAAATCACTTGAAAAGAATGAAAATGTAGTTTCTCTGACTAATAGACCAGTCCATTATAGTCTAACCAGAAACCAATGCATAAGAAGTCATTACTGCTGTCCTCAGAACAAAAATGAGTGAATGTACAAACTGGGTAAGCTGTTCCCCAGACAAATAGTTTTGGTTTCTACATTATATTTCATCCAGTTACAGTATATTGTAGCCTGCACAATTTTTTTAAAGCAAATATTTGCTGATCTTTGCACCCAAATGGTCTCTTCAGGAATTGTGTGTCTGTGATATTGTGAACATTTCAAATTAGTTCCAGAACTTAAAACTGTCTTAGAGGCATGCATGAGCAATTCACTCGCAAGTGCATCACAGGGGATCACAGCATTGATATGCTTAACCCAGAGCTCCCTGTTTTTGTAGGCCAGCTCTTCAAACAAGAGCAAGTTGCAACTTCACACAGTCATGGGTTTTCTTCCAACAAAGCTCTTCGGCACATGCTTCTCTCTCGTTAAACAGCCTAATACTCCTAAGGAGAATAAAGTACAATGCCTTATACTATGGTTTTGTTTCCTTCTTTCTTTTTAGGATTTCTTACTGGAGCGCTGCATTTGATTTTCAGTTTCCCAATAGCTAGATTCTCTATTTCTAATGAATTTTAAAGAGCTGTGATTACGAGTTGGAATGTATTATAGTGGTTATCATCTCTAAGAATCACCCCATTTCAAAGCACCACAAGTACTGATGACCATTCTCTAGCCCTGGTCATGGTGGGAGGAATTGTGCCATCACACCCTGATGCTGTCCTTATGGTCACCGCACATCAGTGCACATATCTGGCACGCGTATACACACAAGGGTGACTTAGCTGAAAGGCTAGTGAAGAACCTTTCATTCTTTGAAGAACTGAGCTATTCATTCCTGAAGATTATTTATATTTAACTTGTTAATTAACAATATAGAGTCTGGGGCTCCAGTAGCTGCCTTCTCTTTGGCATACGAACATCTTTTTCAGGCATTTAAAATCTATTTTCTGAATAATTTGTGGTGTAATGGCATTTGTGTGATTATATTCCAGACAGTATGATTAATATTAATAAACCACTTGCATGGCATTGTACAGATTCAAAGCTGCAGGCTTTGGCTAATTAATCTCGCATCAGATAACTAACGAAGCAGATAACTGAGCACTATCAATCCCTTGATAGTGATTGACTGGGTAAGTGCAAGAAAAACAGGCGAGGTGACATTCATTCTGCACTCAAGAGCGCGAAGAGGGAATGAGTGGCAGACGCTAAAGACGATACTGCTTTTCCACATCTGTACACAGTCCACATGGTGCCTTGGAGTGTGTCACCACTTCGCTCACTGCCTCCTGTGAAGGTGTGGTTTCTCCTGGTCTGTTTCTGTAGGCTGTACACTCACATGTATACATTTGTGAACGTGTGTATTATAAATACACATAATACATGAATTCATGCATTCCTATGGGTTTATGATCCGAGTTTTCAGACTCTCCTAAACCACATCAGCAGGTTTTGTCCAGCCATGATCTTCGGAAAGGCAAAGTCCTGGTTCAAATGTGCTGATGAGTAGCCATTACAGAGGATTAGCCATTTTGCAGATTCAGGTGTTTCCATGTACCCATGAGTATATTTATGATCTTTACAGCCATATGGTGTCCTAACGTTCATTTGTTTTGCAGATATATCAAAAATTAAAAGCTGTGGAACACATGGATGTTTATAACATACAGGATATTCCAAACAGGTTTTTCTACAAAAAAGGAAAATTTGTGTCTCCACTGACTCTCGTGGCTGAAGAAGGATGGTTCATAGTAGAGGTAAAGTACAGAAGCACAATACTTAGACAGGAGTGTGAAAAGGTGCAGTATATTGCTGATCATTGAGTTAAAGTCAATGGGCTGACTACAAAACTAATGTCAAATTCTTCTGTGTGCTTAAAAGAACTTAAAGAACTCAATGCAGCTATCCTAAAGGCAGACTGTTAAATAGTCAAGGTGCCTCTTTTTTCTCTGTTGTCATAAAGCAGTAGTTCTTGTATTTCACATTCCAGTTTTGTTGCCTTACTCTTCCTCCCCCTGTCATCTACCTTCATTTCAGGCACAAAAAGAGTGTTTCCATTTCAAGTCCTTATTATCCCTCCATTCAGCAGTACCTTGTGGCAACTTTTCCTTCTGCCTGGCTTTCCTCCCATTAGACTGTCCTAAAAATGTCCCATTTCTCGCAAGCCCACCAGTCTCAAAAGTGTCAAACTGGAGATTTACTCCTCAGAAATGCCCGGTGCACACACTGAAAACCTGGGAACTCATTAAGCAGAGAACCCAGACATGAAGGGATTTTTCATACTAACTTATTTTCTTACTATTAATTCTTGTTGTTACTTTGTGCTTGTGTCACTACCTGGCACCTCCACATTACAGACACTAATTGCAGCTCAGCGCAGCTCAGATGGTGAGACAACTGTGTATCTTCTAAGGAGGTAAACAGAGCAGTGGTATTAAGTGATTTGCCCAAGGCCATACATGAAGTCAATTAGTTGTCAACAAAACCAAAGAGTCCTGGGTTTCTTTCATGTCTTAGCATAATCACTGCACTTTGTCGCTTTGCAGGTTATAGTAACTCAGCTGAGCATCTTCTTTCATGGCCTTCAGAGCTACTGCTCACCAAGCTTCGTTCAGAACAGTTCACACTAACACATTTCTCACTAGCCAATCTGAATTTAGCATAACAGTTTCTACAGCTGAATAAAAATGCACTTCTAAAAAAACCTGATGGCTTTTGAATACAGCTGAGTGAATACCACATTTCTGATTTAAGAAAAATAAAGTATAAAAAGCCAGAGCTAAGATTCAGACGGGTAAAGTAGGAATCTGAAACACTTTTTCCAAAATTATTTTAAAAAATTACAACTAAACTCCTTTGTACAAAAGTTTAAAACAGGATGTTTTCACATATTCTGTAGAAAATAAAAAAGCACTTAAAAGTCATTGAAACTCTAACAAACCTTAATAACAGTGCAGCAAACACTGCTGCTATGATAATTATTTCTGTTTCTCTGCCCATTCCTTCCCATTGTTTCTGATTTTCAAGAATGTCCTCTCATTAATGCTGTCAGATTTTCCTTCTCTTTGGTACATTTTCATTATCTGTGAATGGGATATGAAAATGAATGTTTCCTGTCATATTTTTAAAGAAATTATTGAGCCTTCTATTGTACTTCCTGCCCAAATCACTGAAGAGAGGATGTGCAGATCTTCCCTATCATGCTCCCAGGGTTTTTTAACTCTCTGTTGGCTAGTGGATAGTTAAAAGCTGTTTGAAAAAGGGGATTTTGTTAGCAGTGGTGGTTTTTGAAAGAGACAAAAGGGGTGTATGGAGGAGGAAGATGTTTTCCTCATCATGGAGCATAGGAACTAAAGCCCATCTACATTTTGGCTAAAGAAGGAAGAGGAGGGAATTCGTGCTGTATCAAAGCTGATCTGCTCGTATCACCTTGCTCCCTTGACATAAGTGAGTGGTCCCTATCCTTTGGGCCTAAGATCCCCCAGCTGCTCTCCTATGTGCAACAATGGTGCTAGCCCTCAGGGCTGTATGCTCACTCTGTATCCATCCCTGTGTACTTTCCCAACATTTAGAGATCAATTGCAGCACATTTTCTAAACATGCGCATGCAGGGAAAAGTCCATTGTCCACAGTCTCAGATATGACTGTTCCATCTTTGACAAGGATTGCTAGCCCAGGCTTAGTTCTGAGTATGAAAAATTTCATCTCAGACGAGTTCTCCATCCCATTTGGACTTGCCAGGCAGGCACATTAGTGTGCTGCCAGTGTCCTGGCCCCAAAGAAGCCTCATGAGTTTGTGGGGTTTGCTGTAAGGCAGAGCCTGATGCTCCAGAAGAGCAGTGCTGCGATGTTTGCACTGTCCCTCAAGCTACTGCTGTTAGTGGCTCCATTTAATGAGCTCTCACTTCAGCTGCAGTTATGAAAGCTAGTAGTATGTTTTCTGACTCAACTGGCACCAAAAATTATGGAAATGACTGTGCCTTTGATGGCACATTCTGCTGCAAGTTGGTGTCTCCTGATGTCTGGGTGGGTTATGGGAAGCACACTACCTCCTCCTGCATTTGATATTTCTGAGGAAGCAGCTGTGTCCAGGACATCTGCTAGGACCATGGAGGGGTGTGGGTATGGCAATGCCATGATGCTGCCAAAGGACCACGGCATTTAATGTGATTTCACTTGTCTGAAGCTGATGCTGGCAAATGCTGTGCAGGTTGCCTGATGGTGAGCAGCACACTTAATCCCCAGGAATAACAGGAAGCTTCAGCATAAGGAGGTGCT
Organism: Tichodroma muraria; assembly: GCA_013390105.1. Taxonomy (NCBI): domain Eukaryota; kingdom Metazoa; phylum Chordata; class Aves; order Passeriformes; family Sittidae; genus Tichodroma; species Tichodroma muraria. The sequence continues at coordinate 30,778 of WAAG01013962.1, read as the reverse complement.
ATGGTAGGAAGAGGAAGGAGTGTGTTTTCTCCTTGGCTTGCTCTGAGCAGGGAAATAGATGGGGACAGAAAAAGAAATTGGATAGCTATAAGAGTTTCATTTAATCTGGAACAGATTACCTAGAGAAGCTGTGGAGTAGCTGTCACTGGAGATGTTCAAGAACTGTCTGGATGCAATCCTGTGCAATGTGATCTAGGACAACCCTGTTTGAGCAGGGAGGTTGGACCAGATGATCCACTGTGATCTCTTCCAACCTGACCCATTCTGTAGTATTCTGGAATCATCTGGTACATCTGCTGAGTATTACGTATGAAGAAACAGAGGGCTCCCCTGGAAAAAGTTGGAAGACTACATCACTACTGCTATCCTCAGCACATAATCAATTTTCTTTCTTAAGGAAGAAGACAAAAATCAGACAAAATAAATGTTTATAAAAGGAAAGGGATCCTCAGTTAATCTGCTTCACCATCTGTAGGAGCTGAGGCACCACTTGCCCAAAGTGGGAATGCGGGAAACTCTTTTGGGGTATCTTCTGTCCTTCTGTGCCCAAGTATGAAGGCCAGACCTGGACACTCTAGAGGACTCTGCAGCTCTTTCTCTGTAGTTATCAGAGAAATTAATGTCATGGGTCTGATGAACTGTCAGTTGATGTTCTTTGTTTACGTGAAATTCCTGACATAGTTTTGCGGTAATGAGGAGTGCCACATCTGTCTGCTATTATCTCTAAGGAGCATGGGACTGGAGAAACTCATGGACAGGTTGGTCCAGCATTTTGATCAGCCCCTAGGGACTGCTGCTCTGACAGATATGTCAGAGCACTGTTGTAGGTAAGAGCTGTTAATACAAAGCGGGAGAAAGTAAGGAAGGAATTTAAAAGTACATCTTCAGTGTGATATGGGCTAGGAAGAACAAGATTTATAATGAAAAATTAATAAAGCATTGATCCACTGAGCAAGGAAATAAAACAGAGTCTAGGCCACAGAGAATGGAACTGTCTCAGGTCAGAGGTAAACCTCATTGCTTTAATATGGAAACAAGTAGGGAGAAGAAATAATAATTAGAAAATATCTAGTAGGGGTGATATTTCTATTGTTAGGCTGAATAGTCAAATGGAGCAAAAAATTATTTATTTTTCTAAGGTGTCAATGGCATGTGGGGCAGAACAAGACCCCAGCAAACCCACAGAAGTGCATGGCGCTGGGTGGGAGAGCAGTGCTGCAGGCATAGGGAAAGGGACAGCACCTTCCTAACACGTGTCACATACGACTGTGGTACTTTGTGCTTGTGGCAGAAATCTACATGAGTTGTCCTCCCCTCCCAGCTGGGAGGGGGTTATTCACTGAGAGAGCAAAGCCAGAGGTCACCCCTCCTAGGGATGAGCTCCTGTGCAGGTCACAGCACAGTTTGGGGGCCTGATGGGGTGGTACAGCACATGGAGACACAACATGGCACCCCACAGTGCCCCAGCACAGCCCAACAGGCAGGCACTAACCATGCTCTGCTGTTGTCACCCAGAGCAGGGACAAGCTGCCCTACTGGGAGAATGGGACGGGGAAGAAGGAGGCTTGGCAGAATGGCTGGCATGGCTACGACAATGAGCTTATGGACATGAGAGGCTTCTTCCTTGCATATGGACCAGGTACAGTGCCACCATCCCTGGTGTTCCACTTCCCCTGCAGCCCCATGGTCCTCACCCCAGCATCCATGTAGCCCCTGGCACATCAGGACCTCAATGCTGCACTCTGCAACACCCAAAAATTACAAATAGATGGCAGGACTTCCTCACTATGGAGGGTGTGTTGCACTGCATCTATTTTATAGCTGAAGAAAGAGGGGAGAGAGATGTGGAGGGATTTGGTCAGCCTCTCTCTGATGTCCCAGTGCAGTTACCATCTCTTTGCCCTGTTTCCCTAAATTTTGGCCTAAACTTTCAATTCTATTTGAATTCTTTTTGAAATTTCATTTATATTTGAAACACATGAATCCTGCTTTTGTTGGGGGATTCAGACTCATTACAGCAGGATACTTTCTTTGGGAAGGTTGCAGCGTACCTCACCTACCTGTCTGATGGGCAGACACAAAACTCCTGGTTTCCACTTCATCAGGCCCTTTAAACAGGACAGAGCACCAGGCTGCAACTGCAGACAGGAGTGAAAGCAGAATGTGCAATACAATTATGTCAGGCTATTATGTCTATCAAGCACATACAATAAAGTAGCTCCAGTACTTAAAAATTCAGGGCATTTTTTAGTTTTTAGAATAAAATTGGTCTAGAAGCAAAAATAATGAATAAAATTGTTTAAAATGTTTTTGCTGAGCTATGTGGTCAATTGTATTGCATGCCACATCCCAGCATAGCGGGTAAGTCCCAAGAAAGGCAAAGGAGCCCTTGCCCCACAGCACTCCACATTCCAGGGGCTGAGCCCCAAGCTGCACGATGCCAACTCCTCTCTTTTGCCTGCAGATTTCCGATCCAACTACCGAGCGCCGCCCATCAGATCCGTGGATGTTTACAACATCATGTGCAGCCTGGCAGGAGTACAGCCACTGCCCAACAATGGCTCCTGGTCCAGGGTGGAGTGCATGCTCCGAAACACAGCCCCCTTGGCACCACTCCCCCCGTGCAGCAGCTGTGTCCTGGCACTAGCTCTGCTCTCCCTGTTCGCCAGGCAGATTTCCTTACTGTGATCCCTGAACAATATCAGTCAGTGTCACCAGCAACTCCATTCTTCTCTGTTTGTTTCTTTAAAGTTCTTCATTTGAATAATAGCTTCATTAATAGAGTGCTGTCCCCCACTCCTCTATTGTGCTCCACCAGGCATGAATCTGACCCATCCTTCATTTACAGTGGTTTTAACATGAAGCCAGGTTTTGTGCTGCACCAAACACAGCCAGGGACAACGGTGTCACTCACCTAGATTTACAGCATTGGCAGTGAGAGCAGAATCCTGGCTAGCTGTGCACAAAGTTTTCTGGTGGGTGCACATGGGGATCTCTGAGCATCAAACACATCTCGCCCCAGCATCTTTCACTGAGGAGCTCACCCTGGTTCGCCATACTGAGAATTTCAGGAGTGGAGACCGACCTCTTTGCATTTAGCTGGGTTCATCCTGCTTCACCCCTTCACCTCCAGCTCCACCAGCAGCAGAGACCCATCTTCTCCTCACAGCACCAGCCCAGCCCTGTCAGACAGACAGATAGACAGACAGACAGACAGACAGTCTTCAAAGAGCCAAGAGCTTTGCTGAGGGACCATAATGCCAAGAGAGGTCGGTCAGCAGGAGAGCAGTGAGAGCATCGTACTTTTCTCAGCCTTTCCTTCTTTATTTTCACCAACATGAGTACTGGCTCTGCCCATTTCCAGGGCCAGGCTTTCCTCATGGACCACAGTGGAGGGGAGGGCTGGGAAAGAGGAAAGTGACAGAAATCCTCCACTTCAAAGCCAGTGAGAAAATGAATAGACATCTGGACACACAAGGGTCAAGAGAACATAGGATGACAAAGCTTGGCATTTAACAGCCTCTCTGCTTTTCCTGGTGAAGATAATATCATCTGATCACGTTTTGATGCTTTATACCAATTGCACCTCTGAAGGTTTTTCAACACTTACTGCTCTTCTACCAGCTTTTGCTCTCTATACCTCTGCCTGGTGATCAGCACATTTCCCTTTATTCTGCAGCAAGGGAGAGAGGTCTACTCTGATAGATCTCCCACCCTCCAAGCTAATCCTGGTGATTATTTCCACCATGAGCTATCAAGCACAAGCAAAGTTGTAACAGCAAAGTTAAATTAAACAGCAGGAGAGGATAGAGCTGTTGCCAGAGGTGCCTTCGGGAGTGCACAGCGCTTTAGCTGATATACCTCTGAACCAGGAGCTTTCAGCAACAAACTGCCTTTGGAAGGATTAAGGTCCCTCCCCACGTAAAATAAATCTCTAGGACTTACCACTCTTCTGGATCCAGAGACAAGCACGATCCGGGTATGTGTGGTACAGTGCATTTAAGGGTGAATGATTACACTGTGGGGGAAAAAAACCAAATACCAAATTAAACTTGACAAAAGACTTCTGTAATAGTTGTAAAGATTTATGTAATGTGTTTTTAAAACTCAAGTGAACCATCAAATCAGTTGGGAGAAAAATGGGAAAAATCAGGCTTTGTTATTAGACTGTTGAGTATAAAAGGCAATTTAGTGCTTTCGAAGCATTTGCAGTAGCTGTAAAACAAGCACCTATTGTTCAGAGTTCCCTGTTGCTCTTTAATGGACCAGGCTCAATGAAATCACTGGAGCACATTTTTAAAGGAAAAAAAAAAAAAAAAATCAGCATACAAGATAACCAAATTACCAAGTCTTGTCTGAAAATCATCAGGATAGACGCCATCAGTGCCTGCTAACCCCTCCACAACATGCCATTTTAAGTCTTACCAGAGAGCAGAAGCCAAGGTCTTCTTACGGAAGAAATGTTTCTAAAGGTATAAGGGTATATTTGGCTCCTCAGTTATACAAACAGAAATTGAAAATAACAGATTGGGTCCCTTGAGTTGCTCCACAGAAGGGCCATAACACATGAAACCAACACTGATCCTCGCGAGTACTCTGTGTAACTCATTTTTGTCGTGTCCACGTGCAAATACTGATGGGTAAATCCGACTGCAATATGATTTGTTTGACCTTAATGCAAGCACTGTGTGTATGGTAAAAGTTACTTGGTCTGTAAAAGGAAAATTTGATGGCAGACTTTCAAGAAGCTCACTAGCTTCAGGAGAACTACAGCTCATTATTTTTTGAAAAGTGCATCTTTCTTCCTCAGAAATGTCATACCTCTGAATCAGCTCATGTTCTCATTCAAAAATCAAGTGTCTTAACTTTTGCCTATTTTTCTGTATACTATGCAATGGAGGTGGGTGTATTTTAAAACCTATTTCTGAATGATGTTTTTATACAATGACTGATTGTGAATGAGTGAATAATTCTAAAAGTGGTGTTAGAAAAAGCACTTCTTTGTAAATACTGTAAGATTTTTGAAGAAAAAAACAGCCCAAAACTTTCCCTTCAACACTTTGCCTTTCTTGTCTAATTTCTGCATCAAAGTGTGATAAACAGTGTTTGAAGCTTGTGCTGATTAATTATCAGAAAGACGAATGATAACATTGTTTAGAAGTGGCAAAGTTGTCAGCATGTAAATTAAGGACATTAAATGCATCACATGAGATGATGTAGCTTGTATATGCAGTCCTCTTTTCCTGATGTATTTCATTGTTTAACTTTTTGAACATCCATGCAGGAACATGACACTCCCACTAGCCAATGGACATGACAAAATATTTTGCACTTCTAAGAAGAGAGGTGAGCCCTGCATGCTCTCTCCAGACCCACTTCCCTAAGCCCACTGTGTCACCATCACATCAGCTGATTGCACAGAAATTAAGAGCATTGTCATTGGTATGAGGCTGCACTCGGCTCAGGCTCTCCAGAACCCCCCCTTTCCCAGTGGGAGATGGTGCAAATGTCAACAAAACCTCAAAAACCAGGCCTCAAGGATAAGGGGGCTCTACTCCACTCTAAGCTCCACAAACCAACAATGTCCATGGAAGAGACTAATTTGATAGAAATAAGTCTTCAAGCATACTCAGAATTTATCTCCTTTTCCTTATATTAATTGACCACAGAGCAGGGAGTGGCTGATGGAGGAGGACCAGTGCAGGTATGCCAACCAGTCCTCTGATTCACAGCAGGACTCCCTCTGAACCAGCAGCACTGCCAAGGTCTGCCAGAGATGCTCCCCTCACATTCCATGAACATGTGTCCTCAGAAAAGGAAGGCTCTGAGGGACTGCCTGCAAAGGAGTAAGTCTCAGCCAGGTCCCCGTAACAGTGCCAAAAATGGCAATTCCACAGCTAAATAAGCTGAGCCCTTTTTACCAATGACCTTGGTGGCCATGCAAATGGCATGGCTGGCTAAGGCCCAGTGGGTGAGCCCTCCAGCATCCAGCAGCCTGCATTGCCTGCACAGACTGCAGCCTCGTGGAGACACTTTCTCATTGGCCCAGACACCGGCCTGCACCCTTCACAAGTACAGAGACTTCACAAATAAGGGGTGAATGAGGTTTTGCGGTGCTGGTCATCTTACTTGCCTCCTTACTAATACATCACAATATATCACAAAATCACAGAGTATTCTGAATTGGAAGGAACCCACAAGGACCATCAAGTCCAACTCCTGGCCCTCCACAGGACCATCCCCAAGAATCACACCATGTGCCCGAGAGTGTTGTTCAAATGCTTCTTGAGCTCTGTCAGGCTCGGTGCCGTGGCATCTGTCAGATGTTAACCTATACGCCTTTGGGTTAACGGGGAGGTGCAGACCAGATGAGCCCTGGCCACTGGGAAGTGAAAGGCATTGGAAAAGCTCCATGTGACATTTCCTCCCCTTCTTTTCCCTGTAGGGCTGTAGCAGAGAGGGCAGGTTGAAGCAAATCCAACGGGAATTTTTTAAGAAAACATGGCCTAATGAAGAGGAAGGTTTGAAACCCTGCATTTTAGCATAAGAAGCTTTTAACAGCTGTTTTAAAAGACAACTTTCACATACACAGAAAAACGTTTTTTGTGTAAGTATCGAAACACCTCTAAGTTAAGGGAAGGTTCAAAAATAAGTACATTTCAGAATTACAGTTGACTGGACACAGTAATTCTCAAGCTTCATAGAGATGGATTGCATGGGTTATACGGACTGTATGGATTATTCCGATATTTCAAAGACATGGAAATTGCTATGGATTTAAAACCCAGTATGACGTTATCCCAAATCTGTATCAATTAAGCAGTTCTGCTCTGCCAGCCCAGCCTCAGCAGGAAAGCACTCTGCGCTGCCAGGCAGCCTGCCCCGGTCTGTCCCCAGCCCAGCCCGGCTGTCCCGGCTGTCTGTCCGAGACGCGGGAATGCCTTGCGCGGCCACACCACCGCACCGAGGCTGCTGCCCTCCGCGGGACCCGCTCCAGGAGCTCCGCGTCTCTCTTGTACTGAGGAGGCCAGGACGGGACACAGATTTCCCCACACGCTGCCCCTCTCCCCCGCGGGCCCGTTTTCCGTGCGGACAGCCCGNCCCCCTGCCGGCCCTCCCGCAAACAGCGCATCCGGGACACGCTCATCCTTGCCCCCAGCGGGGACGGGAAGGGCTGGGAGTTCTCCTTCCTTCTGCGTCCATCGCAGTTTTTCCTTTCTCCCCTTTAGCTCTCCCGGCACTCCTTGCGCTAGCGCCGATTCCTCCTCACCCCAAACCTGCTGACTCCATGTAGCACTCTGAGCAAGCTTCCCACCTGCTCCTGCTCCTGTTTCCACAGGAGGTTGAATGGGCAGAGCAAGACTTTGGTGTGTACGTGGCCCTAAGTGATCCAAGACAAGAGAGGAACCAGCTGGATGTACTCCCCACTCTCAGGACTTAGGCTGCATCTCAAGCTGTCATTATAGCCTGATCCCACTGGTGGGAAACAAAATACATAAAAGCAGGAAGGCGAGGGGAGCAGGGGGGGGTGAGGCGCCTGTTGCTCTGCTACTCGTGTCCACTTGCAGCTTGGCTCGAGGTTGAACACAGAATCCTTGGGTCAGGTGTCCCAGCAGCGCCACACTGGGATCTCTGAGCTTTTGTCAGCGCAGGGGAACTCTGACAAAACAGTCACAGGTAGCAAAGTAATGGTGAGGAGGGATATGAAGCGTGGGCTGAGGTGGAGGAAATTCAGTGCCCACTTTCCACACCAGCACAGATCAGGGCTTACCTGAGCTCCGGGGAGCTGATTTTGATCCTCCCTTGGTCGCGGCAAATGAGGCTTTTTAGTACCAGGACTGTATCAGTCTTCAGGAGCAAGGGGCACCAGTGCATGCATAGAAGATGTTCCTCTGTCCCTCACCAAGGGGTTGCAGGCAGCCAGCCCCAAAATGTCAGCATTTTCTGCTGGGAACACACGACCAACCTATTTTCTGTGGCTGCCAGAGTGGGCATTGACAGCTCTTAAGCAGCCTGCTGTTTTTCCCAAGAAATTAGTAATGCACTAAAACATTACTCATCACTTAGATATATTGTTTGGCGAATATTAATTAAGCCTCAAAATTGGCTGGAGACACTGTCATTGCTTCTTTGCCAGATAGAAAAAGGGAGGCTAAGGTGGCATCAGCTGTTGCAAAGGCTTTGGAATGCAGGTCAGGCTTGCAGGGGATCATCCACAATCCTACTGAACACTTAGCCTGCTGCTTGCACTGGGCTACCTCCATGCAAAGGCTCCTGGCCACATAAATGTATATAACTGGGCCATGTGTCCATTGGAAGCAGTTTTAACCTTTCTTCAGTGGTCCCACACGCTGCTCATCCTACATCACTAAAACAACCGGTTCATTGGCATTCACTGTACCCCCCATTCAGGTTAGTTTTACCCCTGCAAGGCCATGACCATACCAAGTGACTCAGCAGGAGCCTGCTTCTGATTTCTGAGAGGTGTCTCACACCCTCTACATGATCCCTGGGCAGAAGGAGGCTCTGACAAATTAAAAATTAATTTTTTGGAAGGGCTTATTTGCCTCCCAGTGTATCCATCCATCCATCCATCCATCCATCCATCCATCCATCTGTAAATTGCACTCTCCCTTGATACTTTTCCCATGTACTCCATACTGGTAGATCTTTGGGGTGCAAGACTTTGTTTCCTTGCTTGCCAGAGTAGGCAGCAATGTGGTTTTCATCTTACAGCTCATTCAGTGTCCACGAGAATGCAAGGGCTGAGAGAGGGGTAACCCTGCTGACCACATCCCAGCTGAGTAGATTCTGCAAGAGAGGGAAAGCAGCCCTTGCCCATCCATGGAGGGATTCTCCAACCACAGCTACAACAAGGAAATAATTTTGGGCTTAAAAAACTAAGATTTTAAGTAGACTTTAAAGTAGCTGTGCTATTTGAGGACAGAAAAAAAAAAAAAAGCTGAGCGTTTTTTAAGGTGGAATTCAAGCAGTTTATGAGATGGATTATATAAACTGCTTGCTTACACTGATGGAGGGGCTGGGTGAAACATCCTGAAACATCCACTCCTGCCTTAATCTCAAGTGGTTCTTTACAAGAACACTTCTGACAAATAAAAATATCTATTTTTCCCCCTCTAAACAGAATAAACTTGTGAGGACACCAAGCTTTCTTTGCATTTCATACAACTCATTTCATCAAGAACAAATGGGATGAACAAACCCAGGTCCTACAGACAAGAAGATATTTAATATCCATAATGTGGGGAGCTTTCCAGCAGGAGACAGACTCTGTTTTATGCAGAAATAGCTGAGTGCAGCCTGTAAAGGCCTAGCAATTAATCACACACTTAAAGAAATACAACACGCTCACAGAGGCTGAATTTTAAATGCTTGCTGCTCCAGTTTGGACAGTGACAAATTAAGGCCCCCACAAAAGCAGGTGTGGCTCTTGCAGAAGCCCTCTGAGGGCAATTAAAAATGGGAAACCAGCTGGTAACAGTGGAGATGTGACAGCTAGGGTAGCTCAGGAAATTAATACGAAGGAGGAGGATGGAGCAATAAATGGTGTAGGAGCTGAGGCAATAGAAACAGGACCTGCTCTCCACAGGGGACTGCTCCATGGCAGGTGAAGCGCCTCATCATGTGGGACAGGCAAAGTGGTGACAAGCCACGTATCCCCATTGCCCTGGAGAGCTAGACAGGCTTCAAATGAATCCCTCACTGAAGGACCCCCAAAACCAGAGGAGCTGCTGCTTTGTGTGTCACACAGTTTCCCCTGGTGCCCAGGGAATGGTTGCATTCAAGGATATCTGAAGCAGATGGCCTGGGCACATCTGAAATTGTCTGTGGTACCCTGTGATGGAAAAGACAAGGGATGAAATCAAGGGTGGATTTTCCCAAATCAGTTCAAATGAGCTCCAATCCAACAGCATTTGAATGCCATATAATAAGGCAGGTGGGCAGCTTCACTGTGAGAAAGCATCACCCACAGTACCTCTGTACCTGGGCACAGATAGTCATTGCAGCACAGAGACTCTCTCTGGCCTAACAGCTTTCATATGATAAATGCATCCTAAGACTGAATAAATTATTTTATAAGAAGCTCAGCATCCAGGTTCTCAGCCAGGGATAAGGGCCCCAGCTGGCCAGGAACAAACCCAGCCTCAAAAAGCAGGAATTTTTTGCCAAAAGTCCTGCAAGGCTGGGAGAAAGGATGCAACCAGAGAGAGCCATGAACAAAGCCTGAGGCTGTACTGAGCACACAAACAGCAGCCACAGGGTGGAGATGATCTCTGCCAGCACTTTTCCTCTGTTTGAAGGGATAACAGGCTAATTGGGAACTGGCAATAGGTAATCAAAGAGAAGATACAAGATTAATCTTATAGAATGATCTGAACCTGTTCTACATCCCCCTTCCAGTTGCTCTGACAATCACAGTCAGAAATGGAGAAGCCTTCAAGTGACGTTTAAAAGGTTTCATGTATCAGCATGGCAAACAGAGCCAACAACAAAACTTCCCTGCCTCCAAGAAGGGACAAGAGGAGAAGAAATTGCTTAGTGCTCACCTATCTCCCTCCTGTAATCTGCTGTCTGGCGACTGCAGCCACGTACAAACATCGGGGATGATGCTGGAGAGAGGAGACAGTTTTTTGGACACAGAATAACTTTGGAGGCACTTTGCAGGCCTTGCAAGGGAATGAACAGCAAGCTATTGCATGTATGNGGGGGGGGGGGGGAAGGGAGAAGATTTTATTCTAAGACAAATGTAGGCACCTTGAGGGTGATCAAAACTTTCAGAAGCAGAAACCTCCTGAGCACATGAGGAGGGTGAGGCTGCACATGAGGAGGGTGAGGCTGATGGGTCAAGACAAGCAATTACGACTTGTGTTTTAGGGGGCTGTGGGAGCAGAGGAAAGTACCTCACCAGGTTTGCAAGATGTGCCTAGTTCCTACCTAGTGGGTGAAGGGTGGCAAGTTGTTCTTCAGACCAGGAGTTAACCAGGAGTAAGGAAGGCCACTGCATTTGGGCAGCAGAGAGGAGTCCGCATGGCAGGACTGCCAGATGGCCCCTACCGGGATCTCTCTCCATCCCTTCCTACAGGGCTTTTTCCAGGACCCCACTCTGCCCGTGGACGAGGCACCTCCAGGAAAGCCAACTCCTGCTGCCCTCTGGCTGCACCGTTTCCTGGCCCCTGCTGGGCATCGCTCAGGGACACCACATGCTTACAGTACAGCCACAGACACGTCAGAACATTCCAGTATCAGTTGCTATTTATTTTAATTCTGTATAAACCATGAAGGTGGGCACACGTAGATCCCCACCTCAGCTGGCTTTTGGGAGTTCAGGATCCTCCAGCCTCCCAATAATGCAAAGATTTTTTTCTTCTGTCTTGAACTGATATTCCTTCTCCAGCTGCTGGTCCTAACTATGACTTTCCTGCTACTGAAGTACATCCTCACATTCCTCTGTCCTCGAGTTTTCCTCTTTATTTTGGTGAACTCTCTCAAGATTTTAAGCCCTGATATGCCAATCCCCTCATTTTCCTTATGGAGAATGGTATCCATCTTTCTCTTCCCCTTGAGTTGCAGAGAACCCAATTTGGAAGAAATCTGGGCTGAAGCTGGTTGCCTGCTGACCCGTCTGTTTGTGGAGACCCATGCCAGACTTGCACCCTTGACTGCATTATCCATGGCACAAGGCAGCAGTCACGAGACACAGAATTCACATAGTACATGCCAATATGGTCTAAAGAGTATATTACTATTTTTATTTTCATTTAAAAAAAACCCAAAAAACAACCAAAAAACCCATCAAAAAAAGCCAGCAGGTGAGACTAACTCCCTTGCTCTTCTCTGTCTTGAGACTGAACCTAGTCATCCCAAGTGACTTGACCTGACAACCTGCTACTAATCCACTGTCAAAAAAGGCAGCTTCCTTTTCCGCAACATCCCAAGCAACTAATTTTTAGACAGACAAACAGTTCTGAAATCTGCAGCGGTCTAAATATTTTAAGGCAATAGTCTTTCATTAGTTTCTGGATCAAGAAAGGTCCACCCATCTCCAGGCAAATGTTTTAAATGCAGCAAAAGAGCTTTTCAAAGCTGTTTGTCATTCTGTAAAGCTTTAGATTTCTGGGTTTGTTTTTTTTTACTTCTGTCTCCAAAAATAAGTGGGTTTCTCACTTTGGTTTTTTTCCTGTACAAACTGTGATTTGGTGAAATTTGTCTGCTGCTTAACAGCAAAGCATGAGAGATAATTGTCTCTCGATATTGGGTTATAGATAACAATAAAACCATAAAGGCAAAGAGGTCTACCTTTAAGAAGGAACAATAAATATATAGCCTGCCTTAAGTCTGAGGACTGCTGAGTTTCTTCATCATGAATTAATAATAAATCTCCAGGGTCCACTGGCAACTACTTTCAAATAAAGTACTATGGTTAGAAGATAGAATTACTTTGTTCCTAAGGAGTAAGTGGGGAGGAGGAGATGGGACACTAGTTCCATCTAGACTAAATGGGACATAGCCCATGATGCCATGGAGGGCTCTGGGGAGCTGCCAGCCTGCCAGGCACAGGAACTATGGGACAACAGAACAACAGAGCTGAGGAGCTTTTTAGCTTTCCTTTTCTACTTCATTGGCTGGATGTGTCCTCATCCATGGGGCAAGGCAAATGGAGAGGGCTCCAGTTGGGGTCCCTCTGTGGACTTGGCACCTCTGTTCTTCAGGCTGGTCATGAGGGTGGCCTTGTGCACTTCCATCATGATGGACAAAATGGTTCCTGCCCCTCTCCTCCTCATGGTGCCTGCCCTAATGCTTCTGCCACAGATTTCATCTGACCTCTGCCTCAACCCAGAGTCCCCTGGGGATTTTCAGCACTGCTTTAGAAGTAAATAAAAAAACGTACTCCTTTGTCTATGTTAAAACAGAAGAGGGGAAAAAAATAGGTGGTTACTGTTTTACTGAGCTGTGCCAGGGTCATACATTAGGTGAGTTTTACAGCTGGACAAGTTACAAGTATCTGAAAGTCATTACCAGCTTGTGTCACAAAGAAGCACATTAAACTGCAGCATCTGGATGCCCAATAGGACTTCTCTGAAAGGTTCACTTTGGGCCTGAGCCAGAGGCTTGCACTGAACTGGACAGAGAAGAGCCTCTCCCTCAGCACAGCCTTCCCATGATGGGGGTGAGTGGCAGCAAGGGGCTGGCACCCCACAGCTCTTCAGGGAGGCAGCTGAGACTGGGGATTGGTTCAAGGCTACTGAGCAAGGAACAGCAGTGCGGAGGGGAGACCTCACTGTGGAGGCAGGGATAATCTACCGTCTGCCAGAAACAGAAAGTCAAATGTCCCTCTCCGCTGTCCTTGTCCCTGTCATTGCCCATAATCCTAAGGCACACCTAGCCCAAAGACTTGCACTTCTGACTCCTCTTAAGTTTGTAGTCTTGATGGCTGCTCCTGGCAGTCACTGCCCAGTGGTACATGGGCAGTGTGTGCATGGTGGAGACACAGCAACAGCAGGCTCCAGGTACATGAGTCATGGGTGGGGTTTGCATTCAAACCCTTCCAAGCTGCCCTGTAAAGTTAATTACTTAGGTCCTCATTTTCCTCTGCTCCTGATTTGCATCCTCTGGTACAGAAGTTTCATCAGCAAGTGGTGCAGCCCATCTGAGCTGAGACCGCAACTGGAACCACAGCACAGCGCATGTGGGCACCCAGGACAGCCCTTGCTGGAGCACAGCCCTGCTTGCAGATGAAGTGCCAATGCTGGTTTACCTTCTAACCTCTGCATGAGGGAAGTCTATATCCACAGGAGAGGCCCCTGGCTCTTGCTAGTCCTCTCACTACTGGTACACTACTGAACACACTGGATGCTGCCACTTTGCAGCTTCCTGCCAGAAACACCCTCTTTGGCACTTACAAAGGCAACTGGCCTAATTTTACCAGCAACAAGCAGAGGGACAAGAGGAAAGAGATTGAGAGAACAGTCTTTCCCTAGTAAGCAAGCAAGCAAGCAAGCGAAGTATATAACTATTTCAGTGTATGTACAGCCATGTTAGTAAATTTATTTACCGTCCTTGCTTACTTTCACATAGATGGCAGAACAGGGTTAGGTTTTATGTGCTTATTAGGATGAGAGAGAAGAAAAAAGATGTTAAATAAAAGTACTTGGGATTTCCTGTTCCTTGTCCCCATTCATCACTTCTGTGACAGCTGGGCTAAAAATACTTTGCTCAATATAAGGACCTATGGGCATAGAAGGAACTTACTTATAAATTCAAGCTCAGCCATCTCCACACAAAAACACAGGCAGTTATCAAAGCCCCAGCATCACTGACTGCTCAAAACCTTACTGTCTTCAAGTACCAGTACAGTGAACAGGAGTGTCAGAGCCATGGGCTCCTTCCCTGCAGTTTAGGAAAAGCTAGTAAGTAGAGGCCATTTTCTTCATATCCATTCTGCAAAGCACAGCTGAATAAATTGCTTTTTTAAGCATTTACCTGAGGCCTTGCTTGATGCCCTGAGGAAGACAGATGTGACCTGGTGTTCCAGTACAGTTTGGGGTTTTGTGTCTTCTCTTTGAGCCCTCAAATCACGGAGATGCTAGACAGAATAGCACATAGTCTTTAAGAAAACCAGGAGCAGCAGCCAAAAGGAGGAAGAGAACAGAAAGGACTAAAATATGGGGGAATATTTACATTCCTAAACATTTTTAAAATTAAAAACTGCAACAGCATGGCTTGAAGGGAAGTGCTGACAGGAACACCTATCCTGAAGCAGCTGACCACTTTTTCTTCTCTAAGGTCTTTCTGATGAGCAAGACCTTAGGGAAAGTAATGGAAAAGTGGGAGAAAGACACTCTGAGATTAGAATGACATTTTGAGAGGGGAGGATGAGAAATGGGCCAGAAGAACTCTCATGTCAAGTAACATGTAGGGGGTAAAAAACCCCAACCTGAAGGAGAATAAATGTCAAAAAGAAGCAGAAGATGAGAAGATTCAATAGAACAAGGATATTATACAAAGTAAGTTGTGAGGAAAACAACAGCCTAAAGAAACAAGAGAAGCTGATGGAGAAGAAAATCTGGGGAGAAGATCTTTCAAAAAAGTTATCTTACAGATGTAAAATATCTGTAGATACAGAGGGATGTAAATCTACTCAGCGCTCTCAGCAGAAAGGTGTGACCTAACAGCAAGAGAGTACTTCTTCAGCCACGCAGTGGCCCTAGACATTGTCAGTATGTTACAGGCCATATTTGACCAAAAAGATGTCACTTGATCAAGATCGTCAGTTTATCTGTCAGCAGAGCAAGTATAAAGAGAATTCAAGCCAGGCTTGCTAACCAGTTTTAAAGTGCAAGGTGTGGTAACTTTGGACAACAGTAGTTTCTTTCTATGTAATTAATGATTAGCCTAATTTAGCACCTAAAACACAAGCACACCATAAGGAAACAAAAACAAAGTGCTCTGTGAGGGGGAAATAGTGCTTGCAAACTTCTCCAGAAATACTGAAAAGGCCTTGAAAGTCTGAGTATACCAAAACCCAAAACTGACTTTGCCTGTGCAAAGCACTAGGTCAGTGCTGGCATAAAGCCCTAACCAAACCCTGTCTGGTTTTGGGATTTTTCGCCCCTGTAATTCAAAATGCATAATTTCATGAAGATGGATTACGGTGGAAGCAGATGTATGAAGGGGAATGAGCTAAGACTAGGAACAGCGTGGTTGTAGTATGTGCCACTAGCAGGTGACAAGCCAAGGTGCTTAAGACAGCACCTACTTCCAAGAGATGCTGCTTTGGTTTTTATCTCATAAATGTTGTAAATTCTCATAACTGACCTTGGCAAACAGCAGTTCTCATGGCACAGCTCTGGCAAATCTCCTGGACCCTAAACTTCCTCCAAACCTTCTTCCAGGCGGTGGTAGAAGGTTGGAAAATGGCACCTGCATGTTATATTGTCTACTTGGGCCTTTCCAATCAGCAGCTATCAGTTTTCCTGAAGAATGTGAAAAAAACTCCTTGCTAGAACCCTCTCTCTTGGGTGTGCACTAGGTCCTCCTTTAGCTCATGAGGATGGAGAGGAGAGGAAGAGGGACCTGACACCTGTTGCCCTTGGTGTCAGGAGGTCCTAATGGACTTCTCATTTCCTGCAGCTTGGGTGCATCTCAGCTGGGCACTCACTTTCAGTGGAGATCACACTCCCTCTGCAGCTGTCAACTTCACGACTAGTCCAAGCCAGAAAAAAAGGTGTATTTTCTCCTTTGCACTCCTAATGGCCCAAAGAGCTTTTATAAAGCATAGGGGAACACAGCAAGTTGTTACAGTGTTCGTTTAGCTGAGATTTCTGGTTTGTTGTGCAAGGTTTCCTAAGTGAGGGAGAGAAACAGCATGTTAAATGGAAATATAAGTATACTCTCTAAAAACCACCGATGAGTGCAAAGAATCCACTTAGAACATATAACCAAATGTTATTTAATATCTTAAAAAGTAACACAATCCAAAATGGATATTTCACACAACACTACATAAACAACATGAACACAATATTACCATATGGAGGGACTTTCAAATATAGACTTACAAAAATCCCTGTCCTTTTTTTTTCCTTTAAATTATTATACTAAGCATGACAAGTAATCATCATTTACAATATGGTACACTGACACAATAAAAACCATGTTACAAATGTGCTGTTATAAATCAGTAACATTAGGGAAGACATTTCATGAACTGCAATTATTTCATATGAAATACTATACAATATAAACAGAACATCCATCTTGGATGACCTTTACAGCAACCAGAGACCAAGTAATTTTTAAATTTTTTTTTTTCAGTGCAAACACATTTATACAAGGCAGTCTTGGCTGCAAAACTCCCTTCTAACATACAGTAAGTCCCACTTGCATTTATTAACTCATTTAAACCTAATGCAACAGCCACATTCAGTCACTCACAGAAAATTACCTGCAGAATTATGATCCCTTTAAACTTAAAATCTCCTCCACACATAAAAGTAACATCTGTGCCAATTACTCCAAGGGCCCTTTCATACATCTGGGTGGGTATCCTTTGGGTGGCTCTATACAACACGAGGGCACTGCACCACGTGGAAAATCACCCTTCCGAGGGGGGCACAGTGGCGGCTGCCACGGATCCCGGCTGGGTGGCTGTGCATTTCAGCAGGGATGGAGCCCAGGCTGCCCTTCCAGAGCCAGGTGCGTGGCCTTCTGCTCCTTCTCTGCCTTTAGTGTCTCGGGGCGGGGGGGAGGAACACGGAAACCCTCAGCTCAGAACTGAGCTTCAATGGAGTTAACGACCCATTCCCATCTCTCTCAGATCCTCAGAGATCAGGGGAGTTATGCCAGATTTACACTTGCATAACTGAAACCGACGTTTTTTAGAGCGCCACTATAAAAGAAGTGTGATAGTCCTGTTTTCTTCTAGCACCAGCTTGGCTTTTGGTGGGTCCACTGCATGTGTCTCATGCAGTTATGATGCACTTTACTTATGCTGGGGGGAACATTTTAGATATATAGCCTTTTTCTTTTAAAGAATTTTGTAAAAAATAGAACTTTTCTCTCTAATACTGTACAGTTTTCTTCAGAAGAGCAAAGAGAATTGTAAACTGTGGGTATGACACCAGATTAGGAGTGCTATTTGCTTTCTCAGTACAACAATTTGAACAATTGCGTTGGAAAAAGCACTACAAAATGTATTTGAAAAACAAATTTTTAATTAACATGACTGTTTCTAAAACCACTGCTGCCAGTAGTCGTATGACTGCAAACTTGGTTTTGGAACTGCAAATCCAAGAGTGTCTGCAGTAGTTTCTGCATAAAGTAGTTTCATAAAGTAGTTTCTTTAACAATAAAGTAGTTTCTTAAACAAACTGAATATGCCAAAAGAATAATTTCAGAATATAAGCATTAAAGACTTTGGTTAATTGTTAAGCTTACTGAAGTAACTTTAAAAAAGCAACTAGTTAATAAGTTAGCCTGCAGACTCTTGGCTTTTGCTTTTTCCAACGGGCCCGGACAAAAAGTAGGGTCAGTGAACTCTGCCTACCTCACAGGCAAGTGCTTCAAAACCCTCAGGCAAAAAGGTGTAATTTAAGTGCAAAGTATTATCTGTGTTCATGGTGGCCTCTGAATACTGGTTTGCTTGTTCTCTTTCCTCGCAATGACTACTGCTGGCAAGCATTTAGGCCACAGTTTTCATTAAAATATTTGTTTTCCAATACATTTTCATTTTTTAAAGTTGAGTGAACATTGTTTCGCGTATAACAGTCATTTTACAGTGGTGCTGGGAGTCAAATGGCTAATGATTTCTTCTAAATTTTAACTGAAATACTTAAAATGGCAAAATTAGCTCAACTGATGATTGTATATTAATTTGCAACAGGATAATGGTACTAGGTTTGCTGAAAGGTGTTCATAAATCGGGATTTGTATATAATGCGATCTGCTTAGGTTCAACTGCCACTTTCTTCCTTTGGTTTTTGGAAAAAACTTTCTTTCTTCCCTCTTGAAAGGTGGCTTGTTGCAGCTGGCTACTTTTCAAAAGCCAGCTTAATTTTTCTTGGAAACTTGCCCATGTTCTTTGAACAACAGGCACATACTTTGAGTAGGGACCCTAATACTGCTCCCAGCAACGTCAGTTAAAGGCTGTTGGTAGTTTCTATAGGAGCAAATGTTTTGGATGCACACAGTCTAGAGACCTGAGTGCGTATCATTAAAGGAAGAGCTGTTTTAACACCCTTTCCAGTTCAGAGAAACCATGATGTACTAATGCTGACAAAGATGGAGGCAGAATAGGGCCCCAAGTATCTGAAGGCTGCCAAGAAAATACCCAGAGTGTCTTCTGTTAAACCCCAAACTGTCAATCATATTTCACAGACTGTAGATGTTTCTAATTTGCTAAATTACAAATACATTTTCAAGTTCTACCAGGCAGAAATTTTAGCAGTAACTGGGGAGAGGATGGAAGGTTTCAGCCTCTCTTTCACTTTTATCCCAATTATGCAGCCTTGTCAAAGTCTAAGTGACTCATCTGAAAGCCATCTTTTTAACGTTGTAGAAGGAAATTGTGGCAATGGAAACATGATGACTTTATATGCAAGCTTTGACACACAAGAGAACGCCATGACCTAATGCTTCAAAGTTTCTAA
This sequence comes from Tichodroma muraria, assembly GCA_013390105.1. Taxonomy (NCBI): domain Eukaryota; kingdom Metazoa; phylum Chordata; class Aves; order Passeriformes; family Sittidae; genus Tichodroma; species Tichodroma muraria. The sequence continues at coordinate 11,609 of WAAG01013962.1, read as the reverse complement.
CCTTGCTTTGTACAATACACTTTTCATGTTGCTGCATTTCATCAAATTCATGGAGGTAGTTATATGTGTAAAAAAAATTACCATAAAAGTAACATGTTGTATTATAATAATACATATTAAATGTGCAAAATGCCGACAGATTTGTGTTGACCCTTTACAGTTGAACACAACACAGATTCAACCTAATCTAACTCTGTAAACCTTTAAATTGATACATTAGAAGAATGATAGATAAGCAACCACATAATACAAGGCTATGATTTCATCAAAGGATTAGGGTGACATAAAGCACTCAAGCTCCACTCTCGTGGTTTTGTTACCAGAACCTCAAGATGGAATTTTCTTATTTTCCACTGTTGATTTTAAAAGGAAAAAAAAAAAATCAAGATTAGAACGTTTCTATTTGAAACTTCTGTTTACATTCCATATTCCAAGAGTCACATTAATATTGGTACAATGCCATGTCAACATTAATATGACATTTATGTTGTCTGCTGGTCTCTGGGAACTTTAGGAAATAACATACTATACAGTTTATAGCTATGTACTATCACATTTTGTTGGAATTATGTCTTCTGTACAACCAGCTGCCTGCACAAATTCTGATTAGCTTATGACAAACAATTTTTTCCCCAAAGGTGAAACCTGTTTCTGCTCTTCACATTTTAATACTACTGTTAGTACTTCAGATCATCACTGTAAATTTTTTTACCATTTTGACATTTTTATTTACTGAACTGATACATACTACTGATGTCAGAGCTCACCTCAGAAACAAAATCACAGTCAGCCACTGCATAGTATATGACAATTCCCCACAAAAACTCTGACTCTACAGTTCGCATGGAATAAGTACGGCTGGAGTTACATATCGAATAGTAAGATGCGTCATGCAAAGCATTAAACGGTAATTAGAGCACATCTTGGAAGGTATGATAAGGCAGAAGGCTAAAGGCCAAGTGACTTTGATAACCAACCAAAAGCACAATAATTTCCTTTATGTGCACTGAAAGGTCTTATTGCTCCTATGAAATGGAAATTATACACTGAAGTCAATGAAAACAGACCTGTGCATTGACTGGGTATTCTTGACAGAACTGGAAACTGATTGTGTCCAGAGTTAGAAAGCTGTTTAATAAGTAAATGAACTATATATCCGATGGTGTAACATAAGGCTGAATCGTCAGTAAAGACTTCTCATGACAATAGAGAACATAAGTGAAGCTCAAATGACTTTGTATACAGAGCAATAAATGTCACCAGAACCTGATGAAAATACTGGGTTTTAATATGTACAGTTGGGTTTCATACCTGTGTACTACGAGAGCTAGACAGGGTAAATGTCCCTTTTCTATGAAACAATTTGGGCTGTTGCACATTTTAGTATCTTAGTTATTCTTCCACCAATTTGTCCGTTCCAATAAAAAAAGTCAGTTTGTTGCACTACCAGGTTGCACGAGTAACAGAGCAGAATGTGACCCTACACCTAAAATTACTCTTGGAGTTTAACTATCCGTAGAATTTACTCTGCAGTAATTAGCATAGTACTAATTACATTGGAGTAGCAGTTTAGGGAGAGCAGTTAGGATGTACCGTGCCTGCAGGACTCAGATTTCTATTGCAAACCAAGTGGACATATTGAATTTCTAGAAACCAGACATGTCCATAAAATGCTAAATTGCAAATAACATCCACTGAATAAAAAGGCCAGAAGTTTATAATTCTCTAAATTTTGTTCTCTGATAATCATTACACTGTATGCTATTTTTAATAGCCTAATTTAGGCACTCTATTTAATAAGCTACATAAAATAGATTTATGTCCTTCCACTAGAAAGAAATCAATTCTTCAGGCCATACTTGTCATTTATATCATAGAGGATATATTTGTTCCAAGAAATTAATTATCCTGATTGCTATATTAATGGCAAGTTGCAATACCAGAAGTGACACAAGAATTAGATTATCTTTTTAAAATAAGTGAATTATACCGAAGACATTTAATATATTTTGTGTCACTCCACATTGTGGCTCCATGACAGTTACATCTTTCCCTTCCCTCCCACTCCCCCCTCTATGCAAAGGCCCACCTCCTCACTGGTGACTATGGAAGGTCAAGTAGCAAGTCTCATTAAGTAAACATCTCTTGTATTTTTGAAACAAAAGGAGGAGCCACCTCTCTTCCCACCCTCCATACCTAGAAAAAAAGCAAATCAAAACAAACCCCAAACCTCCTTTTACTTGCTTAACCAGGTATTTGTAAAATTGTGTCACAAAAAAGCACAGTGAAAAATGACTGATTAGTATTAATAATTCACATATAGAGCTGAGGTCATGACTTGTCATGTTTGGCATTGTTTTTCCTCACGGTGATCCTGGCTGGTTACTTTCAGCAGTGGCTCAGTTTTTGAAGAAAAAAAATGATGAACTCTGCAGCAGAGTTTAGCCTCTGACCAGGGGCATCACACATCTGTGGCATTTTTTTAAATGAAGTTGGCAACTGCATGGACATTGAAAATGCAGATTACACTTACAGTGTCTAGACTTTCATATATGTGCTCAGTTACAATTAAGTGAAGCAAAAAAGTGTACATATTATCCCTACTGCTATTCTGTTGCTACAGAGCCGCAAATGTGAAAAGCAATACCTTGAAATAAAGACTTCTTTGTTGCCCCTAGTCTACATAGCAGCACAGTTTAAGTGAACACTAAAACTGTGGTTGAGATGCTTATTTTATTTTTCCCCAAAGATGTAAACATCAGTCCCAGTGTCGTAAACTTTGCTGTATAGGATGAGACAGACGATCTGAGGTGGGCTGACTATCAGACACTAGTGACAGAAGCTTGCAGGCAGTTACCAGGTTTCTGCAGTTTCTCAGCTTCACTCGTGGGTGGGTCTGCAGTGGCTCGGAAGTTGAACGTTGGGCCTGCGCCACCATGTGCAGGGCTCAGAGCAGGGTTCTGACGTCTGTTGCTTTCAACAATACTTGAAGTGTTGGATGCCAGGCTCTCACGAGTACTGGAATGGAAAAGAAATATATATACACACTCATATATGACATGCCTATATATCTATCGACCAGACAGGAAAGGAGAACAGTGTTTCATAATAGGTTCCCTGTGTTTGTATGTAATGTCACATCAATGAATCATGTCATTTTGACAGTACACATATGTTCCTCCAAAACGCGTCCCAGAGGTGCTCAGCAGTCATCATGCCATAACACAGGTATAGCACTAAGCACAGCTGAAACTGTCACACAAACCGTAAGCTGAACCAGTATAAAGCATCTGGATTTTTCACACAAGGAAATAGCTTCCATGTTGCACTTGGAATGTGCTAGTTTTCTTTCCTGAATGGTGCAGTTTTGCACAAAGTAGCTTCATCAAATCAGCTCAGTGACTAGGCAGAGCTAGGACAGCAATCATATAACACAGCACCCTCTGTTGTTTTCTCTTCTACCTATATTTTTGCACACAAAATATTAAATAAAAGTTTTACTTTACATTAAACCCACGATGCTTCTAAATGCAACGCTTCAATTTTGCTTTGCAGCTGAGATGACTGCAACTTACCAAGACGATGAGAAATCTTAACTGCCTGGTCTGTGATCTTGCCCTGGACAAAAACTAGTGCTGCTATTTCTTTCAGAAAACGGACAATGTTCCTTCAGTTCTAACATATCATTTAACCACAAGAGTGACAGGACAATTAACACTTTTAAAGATTAAGCCTTTTAATGATACATCTAGTTATGAATGCAGAGAAGCTTGTATTTTAGGCTATAGCTTTTAAAAAGCTCAGCCATTACATGCTAAGGCTACTTTCACCAGTACTACTGTTTTCATTGTCTTTAGACTATTAAATAATTTTTGATCTCTAAATAATGTGTGCCTGTTCAGGAACAGATTTGCTTTCAAACATCCACGTGGCCCCCCTGATCAGGTACCTGTACCATTACTTCTTTGTAAAATGACATCACCACTTGCTACGGAGATGTTTACAGAATACATTTAGAGGACTGAATGCAGTTATTAAATAAGCACTAGAAACAAGGATACTAATGACAAAAGTTTCATAGCCAGTTTAAAGTCAACCTAAGTTTACCTGCTACTGAAAGGGGCAGCTCTTGCCTGCCTTGTGTGGACCTGACCCTGCCACATGTTTCTGCTGCTTCCCTGACTAAGCCTTGCAGGCAGCCAGACAGATCAGGGACCGCTCTCAGTTAAATACTAGCCCTAAGGAAAAAAAAAAAAGATTAGTGCTAGCATCAAGGGAAGAGTAGGAATGCACAGCTTTAGATGTGGCAGGGGACAAATGTGTCAGTGCATGGCACAGGAGGAAAAAACACTTTTCCTAGTCATAGGGCAGATTTAAATAATTTTAAACTGACTGAATCTGGAAAATCAATGAGGCTTTTAGGAAAGCTCTCATAGATCTTTTAAACTGGTCAAAATGGATGGTACTGATATTCTTCTGCCAATGATTGTTTTATTGTCCACAGTTCCAAAAAGCTATGATGGGTGACACACAGAGAAAATGATTCCTGTGAGCTGCAATGATGTATGGTGCGCTTCTCTTGCTCATTTTTTTATTCCTCTCCCTCTACTTTTTAATGAAAACAGATGCAAATCTTAGTTTTCAGAAGCGATTTAGTATTGTATCATTCTTTATGGGACCACCGATTCCAGATCTTCAGACATGCTCAACTCTGTAAAAACTGACCATTACAACATGTATACACAAAAACTGCATTGAAAATTTGGCATGCAGAGTAATGCCAAAATTAGTCTTCTTTAGGTGACAAATGAGCAACAGTATTATATAAGCCCTAAAAATAAAGGAATAAAATTAATCTTGACAGCTAACATTTACTATATATAACTTGCATAAAAGCAATGCATAAAATATTGTGAGGCTTTTCTTCCCAATGGTGATTAATACGTTCACACATTTTGCACACAAATACTTTGTAAGTCAAATGACCATTGCAAGTCTCTTTATCTGCAGCCATTTCTTCTGGCTGCAGTTAAAATCTGATTAACTTTTTTTTTCCACTGTCCTTTTTTTCAATTTATCAGATTTTAAAAGTATTTTTTTTCTTTTGTAGTCTGAAGTTGGTAATTTTGATTCCTCAAACAATGTTGCATACTTCAGTTTGAATGAAAAGATATCACCCCACCTGAGAAAGTAGAGTTTCATCAGTGGAGGCTAGAAGACTATACCCGAGGAACATCACTATATGCACAACCTGTTCTTATATTCTTCCCATGGCATCTGCTAAAAGACACTGTCACACCTAGCTGAATCTTACCAGATGGATGCTGGATGGCTATTTTGTACTTCCTGGAAAAGGGTTGTGGAGTACATTTTTTATTATAAGGTAAGATAATAACAACATGATACTTTCAGCCAAAGGGCTGAATTCACCCTCAGCTTAATTTAATTTATTTTTGGAGACTTATACCAAGAAGTGACCCAAACACAGTAATATCATCAAATTTAATCATTTTGATGCAAAGGTCATGAAAAGGCTTTGAAATACCCAGACTATATGCCAGTCTCACAAAACAAAATAAGCTTACTTTATGTGGCTTTTTTTATTTTTTACTTGCCTAAAAATGGCATTTGTTAAGCAAACAGAAAAAAAAAAAAAAAAATTTAAAAAAAAAAAAAAAGCTGAGTGGAACACAAACATAATTGAAAGTTGTTCATCTGTTTCCCTTTTGATTTAAACAGTGGTATAGCAGCACCAAATCCAGTACGCTCACCACATCCTGTTCTCTTGCTAGCTAAGTTTAACATAAAGTTTAGCCTTTGTGTAAATAATTAGGGAAGAAAATGCCTACCATTGCATTAATCAGAAACACAAGTTTGATATTCAGCTAACATACAAAACAGCAGTCCAAAAACTGATTTTTAATCCAGTCAATATCCTGTCCTGGAGGTGACCCTCATACTCTGCGGAGTGAGACAGACTGAGCAAGAAGCAAACACCACAACATACTCCCCTACAGAAACTGACTGCAAGTATAGCACTTAAAACTACTGGAAGAGATGACATTTAAAACAGAAAAGTGCAGTTTCATACAACAGTTCTATGTGAGAAAGATGTCAGGCATCTGCAGAACAATGAATAAAGCCTTCCCAAGCTTTTGTTTTAGAGTGGACTCAGTGTTAGTGATATGATTTACACAGATTATTTTTCAGGTTTTTTACTCAGAAAAAGTACATTCGCTAGAAGCCTGGTCTAGTTTAATACATCACTGCAAGCTGCATCAGGCTCACTAATTTCTGTCTTATCATTAACATAAGTGGGAGTAACCATCAAATCCAAAGGAATTTCTTCCAGAATGATAGGACTTCCAACTGAAAATGAAATTTAGTCTTGTGTAGAAACAGGAAATCCTTCACATGCCCTTCTGAGAGCCTTTGCTATTGATGTAAAAAAATATGTATTTCTGAGGAACAAGAACACCATTTACAGGGGAAAATAAAAAAAGTGTAAAAAAACCCAAACAAAAATACCCCATTTTTTTCACATAATACAAATCAGTCTTGGAGGTTTTATTTTTAAACACAGGCAATAAATAATTTAAGCTTAAGTAAGCCACTCTAAGAGAACGACTAATGCAAATTATTTCTGTGTTCTTAGAGTCATTGTTCTGAACTCTGATGAGTTGCTATGCAGGCCAAACAAAACTGGTCATGCTCCATTCTATCAAGGACCTAGGACTGCCAAGGGTCAGACAGGCAAGGAAAAAGGCTGGCTCAAAGGATTCTTAACCTGGAAATGGACTTGTGAAATCTCCAGGGCAGGGAATGCACCAAAAACTCTCTCCTCCCTACATTTGTAAGACTTTTAGCACACTGAGACTTCCACAATGCCTAAAATCATTGGATTTTCAGATTAAATTACCAGAATATTAATTACTAACCAGTACCACCACAAACATCTAGACTCTTTTCCCAAGTATCTCGGACAAGGCACCTCTCTCTCAACAGTTTTAAGTCACATCTAAAGTTCAAATATCCTGAGCACTTTTAACTTGTAGGGGGAGCGGCTACTCCAGTCTCACCAGTTTGAAATGGTGACTAGATAGATACACTTTCAAAATTTTTGAAGAAAACAAACAAGGAAGCCCAAACACAAAACAACATAATTTGGTTTTCTTTTTGTCTGAGCCAAACATTATGCCGCCTGATCATGCCTAGTCTTTCCATTAGTCTTGTCAATGGTATCTTAGAGGGAAAGGGAAGGGAAGAGTATGCAGGAGTTCATCCCTTTAATTCTAAAAGCAAACACAAGTTTAATACAGAAAAAAAAAGGATACAGGGAGGTTTTCAGCAAACAGAAAATGAACTAATACAGAGTCAATGCCCCAATGGTCAAACAAGGGGATCCAGAGTCATTTCCCAAATGTGTGGGAAACCCACACATCTGAATAGACTCCAGAGCTGCAGAAAAAACACTGTCTGAAAAAGTGTGAAATTTCTTAATACAGCCCTAGGTTCTGTCA
>WAAG01013960.1:1984-16377 GCA_013390105.1 Tichodroma muraria | reverse complement strand
TATGTTCTATGGGGGTGGAAATTCTTGGAGGATATGTGAAGTAGCATAATGAAACATTACAATGAATTCTTTTGAGTTAGCAAATGATTTTGCTAACGTAACTTGTGTGCATATCTATACACAAGAGACAAAAATTACATTTAATTACGAAGATCACCTTCACAGAACAGGCTTTCTCTGGACGTAATCAGCAGTAATTATTTCTTTTTATGAGTACTGATCATATAGACAGGATGCAACTGAACTTGCAGCTGAAACTAAGCATAAACAAGCACTGTGAATACAGATCGTACTAACTGTTCAAATTATGTTGGAGAATTATTAAACTAGTAATACATAGTAAATATGTGTTTGTATTGAATTCCAGTGTGGTTGTGAATAGAGCAAATATATTGTATTCACATGGTATCCTGCAGCAGGCATTGAACTAAACAGGAGAGTTCTTACTTTCCAAGTTTAAAGGTAATATTAGGAGCCTGCATCAATGTGATTTTTTTCTGTCAATAGCTGTCACATATATGAGGCAGCAGTATAAAATCTGCAAGGTGGTGTGCCTCTTATCATGCAAATTTTCCTAAACACATTCAGTTCTTGAGCTCTGAGTTGAAATGATTGTTATAGGAACTAGTAATCAATCTACTTCATGTAAAAGAAAAATCAAACAGTTAATATTTAATATCTGTTCCAGAATATACTGAATGCCAGTCCACTTCAAATTGGCCAATAAAATGCTATCTCATTTGTGATTTAGTTGTGATTAGTGATTAATATTAGTGTTCGAGATTAATATAATTTGTAACATTTTTACTACCTTCCAAACATTAATGCTTTAGTGTGCCTAAAGCAAATAAGCAAACAAACAAAATCCTCGTCCAAAATCTCACCAGCTGAAGCCTGAATGTTTGTCCTTGTAAATTACTTTATCTCATCAGGAAAAATGTGATAAGATGTAAGTTAGTGACTGGCCAGTTTCAATGTAGATTTTCTTTTGTTGTGTTGTCCGAGATTTCACTGAGTATATATAGTTAATTCACTAGTGGTTTATACTAACTTGTTTTGCTTCTCAGGGTAATTGGACTAGAAATGCATTAGTCAGTTAATGCAGTTCACCTGGTGGTCAGGATCTTGTTAAGACATAAGTCAGTGCTTTAGCCTTTTCCTTCTGAAGGAGATAAAGCAGGAACATCTGTAATGACACTTTTTTTCCCTTCAAAAGCATTAGTTTTTGCAGTTTTAATTAAATAAAGTCAGATACTTCCCAACAGCTAAGCATTCATTTACTATGTTAATCTACATAAATAGTATTTTTATTCTTTTTCTTCTAATGTTAAACTTGTTAGGTTTTGATCTGCTATTTCATAAAGTATTGTCATAAAATTATACAATGTGTCAGATGAATTTTGGATAATCTAGGGGAACTAATTAATTTTGTAGATGCTTTTGCATCCTAACTGTTTTTATTAGTTCACAATTGTATTGCACTATCTTACTTCTTTTGTCTCTGATATTTTTGGGAAGATTAAACTTCAATGAAGGGAAGGGCTAGAAGACTATGAGTATGCTTAGTGTGCATGAAAAATAATGAACAGATTTTCAGTTTCATGTAATCATTGTGTAATTCTTGTGAAAAGGAAATAAACAATTTGGGTGCATGGTGAATAACTTACAATGCACTTAAGAAAACATAGGTATTAGTTATCCTTTTTTCTTCCTGTTCTTTGTTGCTATTTTAGAATAATGTAATCAAACATTTACATCTTAAACTGCCACATACACATGTACTATAGTAAGGGTATTAGGCAGTTTGATTTTGGGTAAGGGCAGCACATTAATAACGTTTTAAAAGTAACGGTACAACAGTGTAGGAAGGTACAGAAGGGTTGCTGGCTTTGTGTGCTGTGCTATCAGCACTCTGAGACCCATCGTATCTGCTGGATCGTTTGTGTCAGGTTTAATCCTGTTTTTTATCTGCGGTCCGTTGTTTGGTGGATATGCTTGAATTTTGTGAACGAAGTGCTGTGCTGTGTGTGTGTGTGTGTGTGTGTGTGTGTGTCCCATCCAGCCCAGTTGCATCTGCCCGGCTGGGTGTACAGGCAGATTTCATAATTGACACGGAAGCGACGCTAATATGCTGCAAACGATCTGGTAATTGGTCTCCCCTTGCTGGTGTGATTGCAGAGCTCTGGTTCTGTTCCTGTCTTAGTGCAACTCCCCTGTGTTGGCACTGTACTAGGGATGGCCACCCCAGCGGGAAGTGCCCCTTCCTCTGCAGGACCGTGTCCTTGGGGCGGCCCTGGGGCACCGCTGCCGCTGAGCTGCGCTCACCGCAGTGTCCTCCTAGCAGCCGTGGCTGCCTAGTGGGGGAGGTTGATAGGCAGCACAGTTTTGTAAGATGGACTCGAAGTAAGAACTATGAAAATATCCTTAAAACATTAGCAGAACAGGAGTATAAACGAGCAGCGGTTTGCACAAGGAAGAAATAAAATGCATTCTTTTTAGCATGCAAAACCTACTGGGGTTGGTTATTTATTACGTTGGATCCTGATGACATGCATCCTTTGACTGGTTAAGGAAAAAAAAAGTGATAGAGGCTACCTCAGTACAGCTAGGTGCCCTTTGAGATGCTGGAACACTTGAAAATGTAAAGAGGATGGGTAAAGAGAGGAAAGGTCTATAATTGCCTGTCTCCTATCTTCCACATTTTGAACAAATTCTTGCAGAAAGTATAAGCCTCAGGGAGACAACAGAAAAGTGAGGCACAACCATGATGAATTAAGGGAAAGTAAATAGTCATGCCAGTCTAATTTTCTTCTGTAACATGACAATAAAGGCTAGTGAATTGACGAGGAAAGTGTGACTGTTAGTATTTTTCACATTGGTGAGTTCTTTGGCTGTGTTTCTTGCTATAATATTGCAAACAAGGGAAGAAATGTGACCTGAAAGAAACTCTTGTAGAGTAGGAGCAAGTCTTGGTGGATGACTGTGCCTAGTAGGTGGTTACTAATGATCGTCTGTCAGAATGAAATGGTTGTATTGAATGTGGATCTGCCACGGTCTGTTGGGTCTGTACTCATTCTGCTTCATTTCAGCCTACTTGTTAATGACCTTGATGATAGAATAGAGAGTGTGCTTACAAAATTGATTCACTAAAAGTGCCCCTAGAACTTGGAGGGAATATATATATATATATACGTAGGACACAAGTTTATGAGCACAAAATTATTTTGAGAAAATTAAGAACATTTTAGGAGATAAATAGTGACAGATTGAACTTCTGCACTTAACAGAAATAATGAATACACAATTAGACTGTAGGGAACAAGTAATTAGATGATAATTCTCCAGAATTCCTGATGTAAAAGGGCAAATGTTATACCAGGAGGGATAAAAAGATACAGAACAATCTTTTTTTCTTTTCAATCCACGAGTAAGTCCTCAAAGTGTTGCGTTTTACTAAGGCAAATGTCCTAAGGAAATAGAGCTCACATGAACAGAGTTTAGGAGAAGAGTAATCAAATAATTTGAGGTCTAGAAAATGAGGTCTAATTGGAAAGACTAAAATAATTTGAACTGGGGAGAGGAGTGAGTGTATAGGTGCCAAAAAGAGAACCAGAAGGCATCATTTTGTGTGTATGTGGTAGGCAATTTCAGGAAGGTAGGAAGTTGTTTGGTATAAAGCCCATCCATGAGAAAAAAGGAAAGATGTGTGATCTTAAAATGTTGCAAAAAATGTAGATTAGGTCTCATCATGAACAAAGGGCCAATTGCTGAGATAGCTGACTGTTCTTTCTCCTAAATAATTTTATTTAGCTGTTTTTTGAGCAACAACATTATTTTAAGATTGATGAACAGTACATACAGGCTTTTTGGAATGTTACTGAGTAAAAAATGAACACCTTGTACATGGAGACAATTTACCCTGAAACAGTATCCACTTGACAAAATGGTGATGCAATCAGTCTCCATATTGCTATTCTTTTGAGTTCTAACATCCTTTAACTCATTAGCCTCATCTTCATTTTGTTGATATCTCACTATGCAAGTAAGAGTTGTATCACACAAGATTCTCGGCTCTTTTTTCCTTTTCAGAGGCCCTTAACAAGCCCGTCAGTAGTTAATTTTTATTTCTTTCTCATTTTCCTAATGACTTCAGTTGTTTTCTCCAGCACTCTGGGTACTGGACATATTATTAGCATATGAAAACAAGGAGTGTACTGTTGGTAATTGTTTTGTTTATAAAATCTTTCCCAGTTTCCATTGTCTATTTCTCCACTAAGAAATGAATACAAGCTTCAGTTACCTGGGGGTGTAACACATGTTGTTAGTATACTTCGAGTCCCTATTTGCATTGTTATACCCTAGAATACTTGTCTTTAATCATCGCAGTTGGAAATTACCTTACTTAGCATTTTTAGTTTCTGTTTGCTCAGAGAGATTTTGTGAGTCAAAGCCAACAGCCTCTGTGCAGTGTAGCCAGCCAAACCTGAATTTTGCGCCTGAGAATGGAATTTGTCACAGCTCCAAGCAGTTTTTAATGGAACTTTTTTGTTTAAGTAACGTGAAGGAAATTCCATCATTAGTATTCCCTCTCTCTAGTAACTTATTAAAAGCTGCTTTCAATTTATGTTTTTGCCTAATATTTCATTTCCTTTCTCCCATGGGCGGTCTTTAAACAAAGGGCAGATGTCTGATATGGAAGCATTACGAGTCCAGCATCCTGTAGGGAGGCACTCTGGAGATTTAAGAGGTGGAGATTTTTGCATATTACAGAATGGGTCAGGGTGACTTGAAAATACTTGTTTTGGTTTTGAGGAGATCATTTGAACTCCTCTCTCTCTCTCTCTCTCTCTCTCCTCTGCTACTACTATTTTGCTTCTCCATCACATAGAGAATTTGGGCTAAATTCTGTGAATTCTATTATTTTTTCCTGCATCACATACCTTGCTTTCCTAGATGGATGTTTGTGTTCATGTTATCTGCAAGAAAAGTTACTGTTGACATTGATTATTTAAATATTGATAATTAGCTTTCAAATTTCCAGACAAATCTATGTGGAAAACTCACAGGTTGATACTTTTTCAAGCTCTGGCCATATTTTAATGGTATTATTTTTAACCACCAGAGCCAGAAACTCTTGCTTTAAAGTAGAAAATGTGGAGTTAGCTGTATGAATCTAGTAGGTGATATCGATACTAGGAATAAACAGGAGGACCCTTACTGTAGTGGAATGCAAAGTAAGACAGTTATTATCTACGAATACTCAGTGATAAAATAATCTTTGAAAAATATGCCCCAAATACTGTCTCAGAGAGAATGTGATAGCATCTGCCACTGGAACTGGAGGGTAAGACTGCTATGTAGGAGGAATGTATAATAAAGAGATGCCGTAGTATAGAACTTGCAGGATGTTGTAGCCTCATCAACCAGCTCTAAGTACTGGGTGTAGGAGGCCAAACTAGCATTTGGTGTGATTCAAATGATGTACTTAAGAAGGCCTGGGGTTTGGGAGTGCTGTGATGCTGCTGAGCTGGGAGCTGAGCTCATGCCAGCGTCCGAGGTTAGGACACTAGAGCTGCTTTTCCCTTGCATGGTTGGAATGAAATTTACGGCAGCAACCGGCTGCTCATCAGTGGATAATTTCATGTTGTATCTTACCTATTGTTTTTGAAATCCATGGGTAGATCAGAAAACTCATGGCATTATTTTTTCTTAGACCTGGAATGCACATGCCTTAAATAATTTAGGTTTCTGGAACTGGAGTTCCTTGTTTAGCTGCATTTGCAAATCTACTGAGGAAGCACAGACCTGTCTTACTTACTGTTTATGCTGCATCGTGTTGTACTTTCCTGTGCTTGACTTAATGAAGATAATTAACTTTGGACCAACAAAAATTACTTTTGCTTTGCTTTATTTGGTAGAGGAAGAATGTTGGTCATTGTGGAATGCTGGATTAGGCTATTGGATGTCATAGTACCTAGTATTTGTCTCTTTGTAGAAGAACATTAAAAAACATAATATAAGCTTTATTTATAAGCGTAAAGTATGGTGTTATGAAGACTGTTAGCATAACAGAGAATTACAATCCAAACTTGGAATTTAGTGAGACGGCTGCAGCCCCTTTCACTGTAAAGTGGACCTTGAATTATCTTGTTGCAACAGAAGTAAATGAAGTTAATGTTACATTAGAAACTTAGTAGCTAAGTGCTCCTAAGTGGCATCAATTTATTTAGAGGACTAAAAGTACACTGAATTTATTTAAGCTACTGAAATGTGGATAAAAATCCAGTCTCCCATATATAAAGTTCAGAAGTGATTTTGTTATGATTTAACTGTGCAAGACAGATCTGAGCTGCAGTTTTACTTACTAAGTCTTGCTTATTCAACACTGTTAGTGGGATAGCTGTGTTAGATGGTAATACGTGTAAATACGTTGGTTTAATTTAATAGTTCTAGGGGAAGGCAACAGGAAGGCAGCACAATAGTCTGGATAAGCAATAGCACTGCAAACATGTCACAGACAATAGTCGACCTGTCAGCTGTGAAGAGCTGACTTCCAGGCTCCAATTGAAGTTGCACAGACGTCTCTCTAAGGGTGGGAGCTCAGTGATCAAAAAGACACCAAAACAGGATGGATAACAATCAAACAAGGGATTTTTTTTTTTTTTAATATGACATTTTAAACTGATTAAACCTACTTTTATTTAGGGAAAAGTGTATTGAGAGTATTTAAATTCCACATTTATTGTTATCAATAATTAAGATAGTATGTTTTGAATATACTTGAAAATAAAATCCCACTGTGTTTGCCACTAAAATTGTAGCAAATGAGGTGCTGAATTGAAAGTAGCACTAATGAACTGACAATCTAGCCTTTGACAATAAGTGGAGTTTTTTAATTATAGTGTAGTATAACTATTTTGATTGTTCCACACACTTTCTCACCTTAGAAGCAAGATAAAAAAGAAAAAAAAAAAATTCAGGATGTGCCTCTCTGATTCTAGGGAGCTGAAGAGATAAGGTGCCTTAGTTCTAGAAGCATCAAGCATTTACATTTTTTTTTAAAAGTACCTAAATAAAATGAGATTGTGTAACTTCTGTCCACATGCAATCTGAGGTTAGTATGAGAGTGAAATTCTAGTTTAGAAAGCATGCTGTATCACATTCATCATTTTCTAGAAAATAGTCCAGATTATTTAGTATAGTAATCTTAGGCAACTAAGCTCACTAAAGCAGGAACACAGATTTTATAAGTACTCATGGAAATGAGGGGGGGAGGGGGAGGGGGGGCGGAAAGGGGTTTAAACATAAAGAAAACGTTTTTGGACATCTGGGTGCCTACAAATGTCACAGGAGGGGGGAATATGTAATCTCTATAAGGGAAAACGAGTTGAATGGAATTGAAATATCTGATTACGTGTATATTTATGGTATCTCCTTATTAACAAAGCAAGGAGCAAAAGCTTATGTATGAGGTTATAATACATCGTGTTAAAGTACAATTCAGCCTGTTCCCATATGCACAGCAGAATTCTGTCTTTCCTCTTTTCTGAATGCTGCACTTCCAGTGGCTGACACTGTTTTTGATGAGTGCTGGTATAATTGATGGTGGAACCTATGCATACAAACAAAGAAAAAGGGGAACTTTTGCAGAATCAAATAATTATTTGGAAACAGCTGTAGAAGGCTAAATAAAAGCTTTTTGATACTAGTTGATGATGAGTGACACTATGTTCTATTATTATTTCATCTTTGATATCTAAAAGGAAGAACTATCCCTGCGAGCATGCATAAGAATTAAGATAGTAAGTGTCATTTGTCCATTTTACAGGTGAGGAATTGGAGCAGGCAGAGGTGAATTCATTTGTATGAAAGTTCGAAGACATGACGGTTAATTCTAGTAGTCTGTCTAGACTGATGGCTGGTAACAGTAGTGAGAGATCAAAAAAAGTGCCTGCACCTTGAGAATTTCCAGCATCCTCCTTGAGGTTTAGGTAAGAGTGATGTAATTTCAATTCTGGCTATGTAAGAATAGTATTTTTTTCTATGGATTAGATATAAATAGATAGATGTGGGTAGATAGAAATGAGAATGATGACAGTATAGAAACTGCCACGTTTCTGTTCAAATTTGCTTTTTGAATAGGAACTTTTAGTATTTGTGTCTTCAATTTCATTATCCTCTCTTCCCCATTTCATGTTATTCGCCTGTCTTGAGTTGAAGTGATGCAGATACTGATTTAAAGGTCTCTTGTCCTCCAGCACATTTCCTCAGTAGAGAGGATCACTGAGCAGGGTAAGAGGACAGTGGTAAGTTTGATTTGCCCCTATTGCATTTTGAGCGTGTCTTGTTTGTTGATGATACAAACTAAGCGGTTATCAGTTTTGTGCCATGTTACATTGGCGGGTTTCTTCTGGCAGAAATACAGCAGTTCTTGTTCAGTATCTGGTTCTGAACACGACGCTGAGAATGGTCAAGCTGTCTTTTACCAATGGGCAGACTGGCATTGCGGTTCTGGGGTAAAAGAGGAAAGCTGTGGCCTTCAAGTTCTTAAAAACTGTACCTGTTTGGATTCTTGGATGGGAAGAATCAGAGAGGCACATCCTGCTATGGCCACGGCCGCCTCTTAAAAAGAGCTGTGGAAGGAATGGGAAAGGATTTGAAGTGTCTTTCTAAAATCCACCAGGTGAGTGGTTTGCTTGCCCAAATTATTTACATAATCGGCACCCTAGGATAGTTCTTTCCGGGGAGGAGGGCTGCGGGCGCTCGGGAGCAGGGCGCGGCTGAAGGGTCTCTTGGCGGTGCCGAGAGGTTGCGGAGAGGCGCTGGAAGGCGTGGGGCGGCACAGCGCGCCCTGGGGGGGGAAGGGGCGCGTTGCCCGAGCGCGGCCTTCCCCGCGGGGGCTGCGGCCGCAGCGGCCCCTTTAAGGCGCGACCTGCCGGGGATCAGGTGCGCGGCNAGGCATCGCAGTGCGGGACCGCTGCAGCAGGTGTCGGCTTGTTTTGCGTGGGGCTGCCTGCCGTATGAGCGCGTGAAAGGTTTTCTCCTTCAGCAGGCTAGACGGGAAGAATGTGCTGTGTGCAAGGTGTTTAATTATTTGCAAACTTATCTTTTTTTTCTGTAATGCAGCCATCCATCATGTTTTATGTCTCATATTTATTTACTTGTTTAAACTGTTGCTTAGATAGTAAGTGAACACCAGATACTGCCTTAGTTGATCCTGTTTTCTTGGTGATGAACTGTAATGTGTACCTGCTGTCCTTGATAGAAAGCGCTGCGCGATATTTAACTCTTCATTCTTGGGTAAATTAAGGCAATTCCAAAGGCTCAGGTTTAGACTAAAGGAGAGATATCAAATGTCTTAGAGCTGCTCTTCCTCCTTTGTCAATAGAAGATTATATCCTGCCTATATGGAAAAGAGACTAGACCTTTTGTCAGTTAGGTGGGAATGTGTAAGCCCGTGTGGAATTTCCACCACCTAAATGTTTGTATGCACAGCAATAGTGTTTGCTGGTTCTGGAGAAGAAAGGCAAAGGATTGCTTGTGGCTTTGGTTGGGGCTTTCGTTTTTTTTTTTTTTATTGGTTGGTTGGGATTTTTTTTCTTTATAAGGTGAGGGGAAGCATTGAAACCTTCCTTTGAACATTCATTTAATCTTCATGATAAATAGACTTATATATTTGTAGTTCTGATTTCTGGCTAATATGTTGTCTTTTCACCAGATAAGTGAAAATTGGCAGAAATAAATAAATTCCCCGTTCAAGGGAATCATCATGTGAAGATAAAGTTGGCAGGAGGATCTCCTTAATTTGCTGGGTAGCAGAAGGATGTGACCAAGGAAAACATGGCTTTAGCAGGCTTGATTCTTTAGACTAGAGAAAAGTCTCTTGGGTCTTCTTATGCTAAAAATGTAGGCTAAGACTTCCCTTTGAAGTCTTGATTTGGAAATGCCCATCTCTACCACATCTAATTTTTTGCATTAGATTCCAAAGTAGATTTAGTCTCTTCTAATCTGCAGAGCAGGGTTCTGGAGTAAGTCTTTCTTTAAATAAACAAAAGTACTTGTATGGATGGATGTATATGTTAAGAGATGTGCTATTTTTGGTTTTGAATGCACACCTCTGAATCCATCATTCTGCAGGTTTCTTTTTTCTATTGCCTTGATAGCATTTCAGTCTAATCAGAATGCAATGGGTGATGTTTTTGCTCTCTAAATTTAGCTACTGATGTTCATATACTACTTGGTATTCTGTATTGGTCTTTGTAGTGGGTATCCTGCATAGACAGATCAGCCTCAATGGCCTTTGTCCTGGAAAATGCATCATCCCAACTGACATATTAAAGGGATGAAGTATGTTAATCTAGTATGTTTTAAGACCAGTGGAGTCTTTAGGTGTATTAATGTATACTTGTTCTTCATGTGTGCCTCACACCTCAGGGAGAGGAAACTGAGTGAATGTCACATTATGCTAGTGTTTACTACTCTTTTTTTTTTTCCTCCCATATTTATGCAGAGAGTATAGGTGCTCTGTCAGAAGTAGGTTTGTAGTCTATTGGGATGTTTCAGCAATAGGACATCAGGCTAAGGTGAACAAGTAGGTAATCCAGGGCATAGCAGGATTAGTCCACCGGGTGAAATCTGGTCAATTACTTTTCTACCTGAAAATCTCTTTAACTTTTAAGTATATTTTTTCATTACAGCATTACTATTACTGTGACAGGTGTGACTTTCCATAGATTTTTGCAAGTGGCTTACTGTTTCTTCTGGATGTCATCACCTATTTCTTACCCTTCTTGTTCATATTTAGCATCTTAAGCCAGTTTAATTTCACTGGCTATGAAATAAACAATAGCCATCATAAGATGTGATTGTGTATACTGTTGAAAAAGTCACTGAATTGGAAGCATCTGCAACAGCTTTTGTAGGTGCATGAAATTTTAAATAATGGCTGTTGTAATGATATTATGAGAAAATATTTCAAGGTGAAAAGAAAGCTGATTCGAGAATTGCTGTTACTTCCCCTCTTCTTTTTAATGGCACATTTTCATAGAGGACTTGGTTTTATGACTTGCAAATAGAAGTTTGTTTTAAGATACTAATTCCCCCATAGTGATTGGGAGGATTCCTGGAATCACATGTGGCATTGACTTTTGTTTTCAGCTCTTCAGTATTGTGGCATGAATTTTAATGCTCTTGGGAGTTCCATGCTATATGTACATCCTGGCTGCATATCAGTCTGCCAGGGTTCAGTCACAGGACAAAAATAGAACAGAAAAAAATTAATGCAGGATGTGAAATTGTGTAAGAGAATATTTTATGAGTCTCATTACCTTCTCTATTACTATGGCTTTGTGATCTTGTTTTTTCTGTTAAATTGATACAAAAGTAAAGTAATACAGCCAGGCTTACTTTCATTTGAGTTTCACAATGATGCAAGTTAATTTCCAAAGTGAATCTTACACCTTCAACCTGTCATCTCCTTTTTATGTCAGATAAGAGGCTGAAAAGCATTGCTTTTATTTGATAAAGGCCAGTGAAACAAACTTGCACAATTCTGTTTCGTAAGACTTCTTGCAAGCCTTTTGTCAAGGACCTCAGCATTGCTGAGATTCAAGGTTTACAGGTTGTGTGCCATAGTTTAGGATCACAAAATTATGTAAGTTCTTGATGAGTGTAGGAAAAGTGGATACAGATCTATCACTCCAATTATGCTGGTTCCGTGCCATATGTGTGCTTTATGTAGGAAAAGTTGTTCCCTGATTTCTAACTTAGTCAAACTATAAATTAATTCCTCAATAACCTGAGATCATATTTAAACCACAGGAAATTCCTTTTTCTGCAGGAAAGTGATTTTGTACCATGCCTCTTAAGGCATAAAACTCTGTGTGTGTCTTTCCCATCTGCAGAGGTGACAGGAGACTTGTCTTTGGCTTTGGACACAGCATGGCATCACAGTCACTCAAAGAATGTGCTCATGCTTTGACCAAGAAATTTAATTTAGTGCTTTACTTGGATTAACAGGCATCTGTACCTGGTGTCGTACTTGCAGTCAAGAAGACCTTTTGCCTTCTCTTTTTGATAGGATATTTATAAAACATTCTTTTGGCTTAGGTCTACTTACTGAGGTGGAAGTTACAAAAAGCAGCATGGATTAAATGCAGTGCACTGTGTTTGGCAGTCACTGGGAGTAAGTGCAATAGAATTGCTTTTCTTGTTTTTGTGGTGGTTTTAGGAGGGTAGTAGAAACAAGAAGTGCAGTTATTTGTGGTATTTGTGGTGTTACCTCTGTGGCAAAGAGTGGTATTTAGATTCTTGCTTGTCTTTGGTAACTTTTAAACCCTGGCTTTTGTAGTCTCCAAGATTTCCCAGTGCTACAGGTAAAACTAGTTCGAGTCACTCTTAAGAGTTCCTAGATGTAGAAAGTCAAATTGCTAGCAGGATATGTTCATAGTAATGTGCTCAGGGTATTAGCATTTTGTCTTTCTCCCAGTATTTATTTTTTCTTTGTTTGAATCATCTGCCAAAAGAAAGACGGGTTTTGATGAGGAGCGCTCTGCCTCGTAGCACATATCCATAAGAAATAAAATAGCTTTTATCAATTAAGTGGAAAATACTGAGTTTATATACCAACTTTTTACTCTTAAAATTATAAATGAGCTAGATTCATTTGTCAAATATAAGGTTTGAAATGGAATTATGACAGTAGTAGTCTTGATAGCGAGGACTGGACTTCACCTACGAAGGAATCATTTCCACTTCGTTGCTCCTAAGCTTGTTTTTAAAGCTAGTTTAGATTTTATTTGAACAGATGTAGTCTAAACTAATTTAACCAGTACTAGCACCCCAAGTCACTCCACACAGAAAATGCTTGTGGAGGCTATGTAGGGAACACTGAGGAACAGATCTGACTTCAAACTACCCTGGCCTGTCTTTCCACCTGGCTGCTGTTTACCCTGACCAGGTTGTTGTGTTGCCATGTTGAAGGGTTGCACAAGGATGAGAAAGAGCAGTTGGGAGGCTGAAAGAAAGTGGGGGTGTAAAAATTCTGTCCTCACACTAGTCAGTGTCTGAGTAGTCTTGACAAATATTTCTGATTCTCTTTTGGTATCTACCAAAACAGCACTATGCCTGGTTTGGTTATTCTTTTATATGGGAAAAAACAAAAAAAGACTTTTGCTCATACTGTAATTTACAAGCTATTTGAATAGCTCTGGCTTGCCTGACTTCAATAAAATAAGTAACTTGGATGGTAAGAGAAAACAGAATGGATTTTTTTTTTATGTGAGTCCATTTGATTCTAAGGATATGTTGATGAAGTAAAAGCAAGATTTTGCTGTGCCTCCCCACTCCCCAGACCTTATTCAAACAGTTGTCTTGCCATGTGGAAAAGGTCAGCTGAGTACAGCATATGTATTTACCCAATATGTTTGAACACATTGCCCTAAAGTTTGTTAGACTGTTGGATTTTTTTTTTAATTTGTTTTTTTCCATCCTCTTGGAAATTGCACTGCTGATGTGGGAACATGAGCTTCTCTTTCTTAACCCACCGTCTTCACCCTCCTCAGATCCCCCCCAAAAAATTGTTGATGGTCACTGCTTTCTGTCCACAGAATTAACTTTTTTTTGACCTCAGAGATTTTCAGAGAAAAGGGCAAACATCTATTTTCAGACTTGTTAAAAGTATAGGGTGTGCATTCTCCAAGTTAAAATCTAGTGTCTTAGAAGAATGTACTTACTTAAAAGAAAGAGGCTAGAAAAGATTAACCAGGGGGTTTAATTTGCATCAGTTGTTTTGAACTGATCTTTCCTGGAGTGCAGCTTCACTGTGACTGCTTCAGGACAGGTCAGGGAAAGTGGCTGGGTCTTGACTGGGTGCTCCTGCTCTCTCCCTGTTCAGCTTTTGGTTGAAGTGGCTCCTTCAAGCCAAGTAACTGTGAGCAAGTGGCTCACAGCTCAATGCAGTGCTTGGAAGCAGTGGGAGCGTGAGGCTAGGGACAGTANTTTTTTGCCGCCCTGTTATACGTCATTTTGCAAACTACCAGTATTAGCATAAGGGGAGCGGAAGGGGCACATGATGGTGGACAGATCCACCCTGGTAGCAGCTGTCAGCTTGGCACAGCTGTATCATAAAACATACTGTAAGTTACCTGTGCTAGAAATTAGTGGATTGGTTAGTACATCTACATGGTGTCTTGACTTTGTAACTACTGTTCTTCTGCTCCTGTACTACCCCTCTGTAGTTCGCTGGTT
Source organism: Tichodroma muraria (assembly GCA_013390105.1). Classification (NCBI taxonomy): domain Eukaryota; kingdom Metazoa; phylum Chordata; class Aves; order Passeriformes; family Sittidae; genus Tichodroma; species Tichodroma muraria. Next base: position 2,130 of record WAAG01013960.1, on the reverse strand, counting down.
TATGTTGGGCCAGTTACAAGTGCGTACTGCAGGACTGCTCTGTATTCTGTATAACTGAAATTATAGAAGTAGCCCACTTCATACTTTTATTTTCTGATTATTTTTAACCCACATTATTTTCATGAGGCAATTTGTAATGTGGTCCT
>WAAG01013956.1:9182-19321 GCA_013390105.1 Tichodroma muraria | reverse complement strand
TACCAAGATTGTTCTCCACCTGAAAACAATGTGAGAATAGCCCTTTATTCCAGGACACAGACTAAGGGAAATACTAAAATAAACCCCACTGTACATGAAAATTTCCTGAGTAAGAAAGGCTCAAATAGTGAAATTAAAATACCGTGAGTATTAAATTTTTTTTACCCTGTCATGTTTGTGTCTAGTTTATGCCAACAATCCTTATATTGTCCATTAATGCCTCTAATTCTCTGTCTGCCAATAAATACATCAATTTTATTCTCCTTTAAAGTTTCCTCTGTAGAATTTTTACTTACTTTGACTTTTTTTTTTTCCTAACACATGCCTTCTTCTGATAAAAGCAATTTTTGTTTATTTGCTGCTTTGTTTTGTTTGCAAGGAAAAAAGCCTCATCTGATTTGAGAAACTGCAAGTCAGCAATTACTTAGTGCTATGACATGAATAAAGTGTTTGAAGGCAAGAGAATATTCCACTCAGACTTTAAATGCAATTTAAAAAAAAATAGAAAAAAGGAAAAAGACACAAATATTAATTAGCTTTATGAATTATTTACTTTGAATCTGAAGATCATTATTAGAATCCATCTTTACTTACAAAACATTGAATTGATTATAATATTCTGAATCATGTTTCAGTACCCACCATCTATGTGATTCTACCACCTTTAGATTAAGGATTTTTAAAAAAACCAACATGAAAAGTGTTTATATACATTCAGTTTGCATCTGAGAGTTGTGATTTAACCTGCATCTGTTTGTATATATTTGTAGATGAGGCTATTCCATCCTTTGGTAGCTAATCTGCTGCATTGGAAATATAATAGCTCATTAAGAAAACAAGTATGTTGTATTTCTGGGAAAGTACAATGCACCATAAATTGCATTGGGTATCTGGACAGTAAAAAAAAAATTAATGGCTACATTAGAATCATACACACCACTGAACTATATGACTTGAGATCCACTCCTTAACTCCTGTTTCTCCATCCTTCTCCGAGGAATAAATTTGTGTTATTTCAGCACACATCATGCTGTTGCTGAAGAGGAAGAATATATGATGATTCAGAGTTGAATATGTTTTATATTTCACAATACATAGATGGATGTAGAGAAAAATAACTTTCACAAAAATGTGCAATTTATCACAAGACAATTTTTTTAAAAAATCAATTATTTTAACAAACTGATAATAGAGAAAAAGTTGAGATAACATAATGAAATGAAAAATGATGATGATGGACAAAGGACAGTAGTAACATCTGGAAAAATACGCTAGTCTTTCAAAAGAAAAGCAAATAACTGTGGCAGTCTTAAAAATCATCAGTGACTTCAGTGAGCACCTTCTGAAAGAAAATGGATGTCAAGCTTTAAAAGGAAGAAATTTTAAGATCTGATTCACCATTGCTCCAATGCTTGTACATCTACATTTGCTTTGCTAAAATAAAATTAAATTCTAATAAATTAAAATTTAAGTCTTCTTATGAACTTTTGTTTTCACAGATGCATGAAAGACTTGAAGAGTGCAGTCAACTTACTAAAGGAAATGTTAGAAAGCAATTTAATTTTAAAGAATTTTAGTATCTTCAAGGGGAAAATATTTTTGATAATAAAAGGCTTCTTAATCTAGAAGACAGAAGGGTAATTAAATTCAGTGTCTGGAAGTGGTTTAAAAACAAAATCAAGCTGAATTTTAGGTACATGTTTAACCATCTTGGACTATCAGCTAGTGTAACAATTCAGTGAAAAGGTGGAAAGTTTGCATTAAATCCAGACCAGAATTTCTTTCACGGTTACATTCTCAATGAATCAAAGCTTTAAAGAACTGATGCAAGAATCAGAATAACCAGTATTAGATCACCTGAGAGCAGATGTTGTATACAAATGGGACAAATAAAAGTGTAGTCTTTACCTCTTCTTTGGGCTGTGCTGCAGCACACATGCAGTTATGTGTTGTTTAGATGGTTATGAATGGTTTCTACATTGGTTGCCCTTCAGTTTCAGAGATCAACTAACACTTTATGCAAAAACCTTTGGTCAAATCACTACAGATATCATTTGCATTTTAGCAATTCCTAGGCACCCACTCAGTTCTACTATTCTTGTAATCTGAAATAAAATTCTTCCTTGTAATTGTTTCAAAAGCCACAACTGTATCAGAATCTGTTTTGTCTTTTGGAGAAATAGCCCAAGCATATTAAACTCATCAGTTCATCTCTGATTTACATAATCAATTAAGATTTACATAACACCCTTATTTTGTTTGGAAAACTATTACACATCCAGTAAGTCTGTCTACCACTCTGCAGCTTCCTCTTCCACAATCATCTTGGATTTTTAAGTGGGGCTTTTTTGCAACTTTCTGTAAGCTGTAAGGATCCTTATTTGCACACCAAAATGCTGCTTGGCTTCTGTTCAGATTGGCAATTCACCTTATATCAGCTTCAGAAAAGAGATTTATATCCAAAGCTTCTCACCTCCCCAAGAGTATAAGGAATCTTTATTTTAAAAAGTTAGTGATAAAAACATGTCTGCTGACATGCTGCTATTACAAACATGTACAAAATAGAACACTGGGAAATCAATTTAACTCTAATACAGAGATATATTTTCACAGGGTATGTGGATAACTGTCTAACAATCATCTCCAGGCTTCCTCCCTTTTTTCCCTTTAGCACTGCTGTCAATTCTGTGACCATTTTCTGTTCTTCAACTACTGCAGGCACAGATGCAAACAAGTGACATCTCAATTTTGTCCCTTCCTAATTAGTCAGCTGGAGCTTTTTGAAACATTATGTAAGGTTGGTCACTGACCTAGGATTAGCATATACAGCACCAGCCTGCATCCCATAATGGCCTTACAGGCAGTTGTAACATACCCAAAACCATGGGCAAGGGGAGATCTCTCACACCACCTGCAGCAGCACGGCAGGAGCAGCCGAAGCCACCGCCTTCCCACGAGCGTGCTTCTCCAAAGGGAGAGCTCCGCAGTCCAGATACACTTGCATGCTGAGATAGCTCTTTGAATGTTAGTGAAAGAAGATGAGGGAGGAGCTCTTGGTATATGACGTTCCCAGGAGTTTACTGCACTCACTGCAATGGGGTCAGGGACAAAGAGCAGGAGAACAAAACAAGGTCAGGTATTTTAAACTCCAGGACAAGGGTGGAGCAACAGAACTGAAGGCCAATAGGATGAGGGTCCAGGGGCTGTAGAGCAATGGCCAATTAGGGTCCAGGGGAGGAGTGGCAAGGAAAGAGGACCAGGTGGGGAGCAGAGAACCTTCTAGAACTGGGGTGTGAACAGGGGATGACATAACTGGGAATATTAACATAGAATTGCAAGGGACTGTGGGATGATGTCCCTTATATGGGAGTCCCATCCCAATGATGTTGCACTTCAGCGTCCCCTATTACTCCATGGGATGCAACAACCACCTGTGTGTCTCTGTGTAACATCTCAAAGTACAGTTTGCAGTTCATGAGCCCATTGGCCATTTCTCCAGGTTTGCATGGTGTTTTCAGGCTCTTGGAGTCTTTTTCTTATTGACCACATGCATGCATTCCTCTGAAATAGAAAATTCATACTGATCTCTGTTGTGTTGCACTAAATAGTTAGTTCATTTTTGTTATTATATTGCACTGGGTGGTTTGTCATATTTGCACACAAAAATAGTTTTATTATATTTTGCACATGGTATGTCTTGCACCCCCCTCTAGGTTCTGGTTGGTATCCTCTGGTCCGTTCCTCACCACCTCACCACCACCACCACCCCCCGCCGTGTGTCGTTTCCCATTGGTTGTAGTCCCTTTCCCCATCCTACCCCTTTTCCCCTGGCATAAGACCCCTGGCCACGTGGCTATTGAGCTCTTTTCTCCCTCCTGGAATTTGGATTCTACAATAAAGCAGTGGGACTGTTGTCCTGAGGAAGAAAAGGGCACCTCTGTCTTTTACCTTCGGTCCATTATCAGGGTAACGCACCCAGGTCTGGTGCCAGCCAGGGTTTGGACCCGGGAGCAAGAATCAAGATAGATCTGCAATTTTTGCAGACAGTGTTACCATACCTTACAACACCACACAGAACCCTAAGTCTACCCCATTAATACTGCATGACAACCTTGTAGGGCTGTACCCAGACACTGGGGCCTCTCACTCCAGCTCACAGGATCTGTCTCTTCCTAGCATGTAACAGTGGTTGTATCAGGGGCCACTTTTTAGAGGGTGCCAAAGGAATTAGGCAGCCATGCAGAGGGTAGAATAAATACATGCCATGATAATGTCAGAAATGGCCATCAGCCAATCACAAAGCACATAGTGAGGAGGACATTTCCTTTTCTGTTATGTTTTTGAATAGGGATGGCTCAGCAATAATTGAGCATTATGATACAGGACTTGACATTGTCAAAGAAGGCCCTGTCATAAAATGGTGTCTGAATTCTTGAATAAAAGTTGTCCTTATTTTATTACCGAGGATAAGCTTGAGGAAAGTGCACTATGTCCTATTAGATAGTTTACTATTTCTTGTTATGATGAGCACATTCTTGTCCCTATTCTATATGTGCATGGTTTCTTAAGTACAGTACAATCAGTGTTACAAACTTTGCTTAAAATTGGAGAGGATCAGCCCTGACAGAAACTTACAGCATATAAAAGTGGACTGTATTTATGGAAATATCTGTCTAAAACCACTCTTTGATAAGGAATACATGAAAAAGAAGGACTCTAAATATTAAAGAACAATTAGTGCAGAATTTTCTATTAACAACTACAGTATTTATTACTCCTTTGCATATAACTGAAGTTATATGTATGTTCTGGAAAGCCCTTCATCTGGGTTACTTGGAGGAACGTACAGAGACATGAAAGTCTTTATAAAGTGAGCTTATAACACAAGTGTTAGGGAAAACATGTTCTTTGCATGACTTTTACTTTTAAAAAGGGGTTTAGTTGCAACTTTTTTTCTTCTGATTGTTTTTTTTTTTTTTTTCTTACATGGTATTCCAGCAATGGAAAGAGTATTTTTATGCTGAGTTGGAGGCTGTTATAAATACTCTGCTGTCCTTATGACCATCACAGCCAAAGAACTGGCAAGATGCTTGCATTTTCTACAAGTCTTGCCTGCAAACAGGGCAGTACACCACTGGTACTAAAAACCCTGAGTGCGTCAATGAGCTGAGTAGTTTGTCATTCCTGTGAGTCACTGACAAGCCCAGTTATTATCAGGGCCTCTTTGGTTGGTAGCTATGGAGTCAGGGGTGGATGGTGAAGATATATTTGCCTACTCAAGGCTAAGAAGGAGGGCTTACTCCTCCAAGACAGAGATTTACCAGATTCCCTTGTTAGGATCTTGTTTGCCTTCAGGATCCTGCGCAGAGCCTGTGAGAACAGGTAGAAAGAGAAAGCAGAAGACTGAGACTGGAAGCTCCCACACCAATTCTCCATGCATCAATGCATGGGCATTAGCAACCGCTGCCCATTGCAGTTTATTCACTTGGCCAGTACTCAGCAAGTCATATTTCTGCCCTTTCTAGTTCAGAAAAATGTCAGGTGGGGAAGGGCAGGGCTGTCACAACGAGAGATATTCATCTCAATGGGGTGGATATTGGCTGTTTCGAGCCAGTTGAGGCTGTTTGAAGCTTCTTCCTCCATGGGGAGCTGCCAGTGGCTGCCAAACAGCTGGAAGTGAGGACCTCACAAACCCAGAGTAGGGGAAACAGTCCTTTTTGTCATGGGTGAGGAGGCACCTTGTGATTCCCCATGGGGATCCCAGAAGGAACCTCCAGTGCAAGAGACAAACAGATCCACAGGGTCCCAAGATGGGTCCTGTGCCCAAGGAGGCTGCACCCACCATAAGCATGCCACTCCTCCTGACAAGGAGTGCAAAGCATCGACCCTCACTGTGGCAGCCACCACCCTGTGCTGATGTAGCAGAGCCCAGGAACACAGGCAAATAATGGGAGCACCAGGGAAGAGGTGTTGGTGCTAGACACTTTTCTTGGGTACCTTTTTTCAAGAGTATTATCACTGAGAATTTTCTGTACTAATTTAAAAATTTAATTAGGCAAAAGTAAATTTCTGGATCCACAGCTTCGATTTGTTCCCTTTGTCCATAATAAGATTTTGAGTGTAAGAGCTCATGAACTGGGAGAGATCCAAAGTATGAAAAATTCAATGGTAAGCTAATTATGCAAAATTCCTGATCACCTCAGGCTGTTCAAATAGGAAAGTGTCTATTTTCTACTTCTGAAATATTAGCTCATAAATATATGCCTCTTTATGCTTGACTCTGCTCTCTGCTCCAGCTCACTGCATAAGCTTTCAACACGAGCTCTAATTGATATAATGAGTACATTTGAACCCTTAACTAAACTAGTGGTAATTGGATTCAGGCTCCAAAGGAGGTAAAGATCTGAGCCATAGCCAGGTCAAGAACTCCTCTAGTTCCAGTGTGTTCCCTGAAAATCCAGAGGAGCAGAGTGACACAGTGAGCATTGATGTGCATGAGCTTGGAACGCTGATCACGTGAATAACTCATGAATAATGGGTGGATCTTCTAAGATTCAGTTTTCAAGGCCCAAAGAAAGCTGAGGGTACATGGAGTCTCATCCATACCTTTCCCATTTGACTAAAAGCCAGCCACTTTATTCTATAAGTGATTGCCTCAGTGAGCTCTCTTTGATCTCCCTTGCAGACTGCATTCATCACAGTAATCTCCTGAGCTGGGGTGCCTCTCACATTCACTGCTCAAGACAGAGAGACCTTTTACTGACAGCAGACCTCTGGTAAGTGATCAATAACATCCATAACCTTGTGGTGGGGTAACTCAGATTTGTGCCGTGGTAATGGATTTGTGTCATTGTAACTCTATCTTGATAGTTTTGATACATTGTTCAAATGATTGTTGCTGTACAATAGTAACATGAACCATGACATAAAACTTTGTTAAAGTGGGACTTTTACATCATATTAGAACATTTTTGCTATTACCTTTTCAGCAGTGAAAATCACCCACTCACAACAGCCTATTGATGGGACCAAAGCTCCTCAATAGCTATGTGCAGCCCTTCATGATACTGGATGGCCTTACTTGACTTGCTCTATCCATGATTATTTATGTGTTGTTTAATTTTCTCTTCCAACAATTACACTTGCTATGGCAAAAACTTCATTATTTGGATATACACACAAAATTATTAGTTTCATATTTGCTAGAGAGAAAATCTTTCCTTTTTAACTGTTATTCAAAAAAACCCACAGACATTAGCTCATTCTGCTTGCACAAGATTGTTTTTGCTGCTCTTTCTCACCAAAAACTGGCTGAAGGACAGAAAAAAGAGTCTGTTCATAGTGTAACTCATGCTTGCAAGCTTCCTGGAATGGAGCAGGGCTCTTGATTGAGAAAAGAAAAAATAGCCTAGCCCCCCCTCAAAACACCTCTTACAGACAATCCTCAATTGCATACTGAGTTACTGATCCTTGCCATTACAGATCATTAAAACCACCGTCTCACCTGATCTCACATCTCTTCACCAATGTGTCCCAAAGCTTCCACTCTACCCTGTGCTGTGAAAACAGTTGCAGAATTGTAAAGGGCCAGTGGAAAACAGAGAAGTATCTAGAGACAACTCTTCCACTACAGTGAGAAGCAGGTCAATTTTATATACTCTTAGGTGTGAAGGCAAGGTGGTTTGACATGTGCTAAGTCCTCTCATTGAGAAAATGTAAAAGTGCAATTTGGAGAGAAAGAAGATAATAGAAACCAAGATTTTTTGAGACAGGTTGTAGACACCAAGTCTTATTTTTCAAGCAGAAATTTAAGAAAATCTCTGAATCAAATGTGATTTTCTTTAAGGCATATTTTGCTTTATCAATATCATTGCCATTTGAGTTGAGCCTAGTAAGTCTGTGAGAACTGGATGAGAAAAGCAGAGATTCAAGGAGGCACAAAAAAAGGAAATGCCTCAGAACTAGCTGCAGTGAGAGGGGAAATTCATATAGCCAAAAAACAATATGCAAAAAAAGACTGTGGCTATATATATATATACATATATATATATAATATTTGACTGTTTTCTGCCATAATAATCTGGGTTCTACTTACTGTTTGAGACCAGATGATATGCTTTCAACACACAGAGAAGAAACACTCATAGAAGAATATTTTTTCAATTGCATTTCTGTATGTTTGCCAAAGATCAATAGATGAGGTCTAGAACATTTCTCCTAATTTTATTATACATAAAATTAGATGACTTAATTCCTCTATTTTAGAACATGGTTCCCTGCATAGAAGCTAATCCTTTCTTCATCCCCACATGTCTTCTAGGATTCATTTAAGATTAAAATACCTATTAGTGGGAAACAGAGTATGTTGCTCCTGCTGGCTACAGCTGTGCTGCTAAATAACACAGAGCAATGGGTCAGTCTTAGGGCCAAGTCCAGGCCAAATTGCACAAATGGGGTTGCACACATATATGCTAGAGAGGGCTGTTTCTACAGCTTGGACTAAAGAAAACTCATTTGAATGGCCAGAGCAAAAGGAATAAACAGTGAAACATTTGAACTGACCTGGAGATGATCACAACTTTGCCCCATATATCAACAGTTTCAAGGCCTCTGCCTCACAACATGCTTCCTATATAAATAAACTAAGCACCACTCGCAGTGTTACGTTCTTGATCAGGCTGAAGTAACCATACAGACAAATCTGGAGCCCTGACAGAGAGAGATCTGAGTCTAGGAAGTATCCAACAATCAAAACACATTCTCTAAATGGAGATGTTTTTTTTGGTGGGGAAAATGTATGTATGTTCACAAAGGGGGGCAGCAGCATCAAGAAGAACTGAAAACTGGGCCAGCAAGATTCAGGTTTGCCAAGAGAAGCCCAAGTGCATCAATTGAATGTAAGATAATGTGAATGAATGTTTGCCTGAGGGCTTACTCCATGGAATAATTTTGCATAATAGCAGAGTAGCTTCATACCTGTTCAGCAGTTCATAATTTTGTGGCAAGATAATTTTGTAATCTGGTAATTATCCTTCTACTGTGGAAGCATGGCACAGTAGAAGGTGTTGCACAATGTTGCTGGAGGAGGCAGGACTACAATGAATTAACACAGTGGAATTATAAATATCTGAAATATTGAGTGTCCACCTAATTCAGAATATCTCCCCTTTGATGTGTAATCACAGTGATGAGCACCAAGCATATGGTTCAGCAAACTTTCTGTTGTGCACTGGTACCTGGTTAAGAATCTATCAACTAATTAGAAAAATTGTAAGTGCTATCACTGCATACAGGGCTGGTGCTGTGGTGTAAAACATGAATCTTGAAGTCCACTCAACCAATAAGACATGATCTATGATGTCTTGATGTATCAGGGCACAAGATAATTGTGAATTTCCTGTAGCAGAAAGTACATCTCCCTGTCTCACATTTGTGCTAACAGGTCATGTCAAATACGTCTTTGATTTATGCAGCATTACTTATATAGGTATTGGCAACCGCTCTTCCTCAGGCTGATGTCCAGTCACTGCATTATAATGATATAAGAGAGAAAGACATCATAAACTACTGTTCTTCTGTTCTCCTTTTAACCCCCTAACAGGGAAGCTTGGAAGCATTTGATAAGATCTACAAACATCCTGAGGAATCACCATTCAACAACTTTAGGGCATTTAGACACAAACTATTAATTATGAATATATGCGTGGGTCATGCGTCAGTTATAAGAAGTCTTTAGGCCAAGTGTTGACCTAGAGTCTATGACCAGGTAAAGGACTAGACCTTTAGAGTTTGTGTCCCCCTCCATAATGTAAATGGCACATGACACACAATTTATCTTCTCTTCCCTGTCATTCATATGCATGCCTTGTATCCTCAAAGTGTTGCTGCTTTGTGTCTATCAAAGTATTTTTCCCCCCATTCCTAATTATTTGAAATAATATGTGGAAAGTGCTACAACCCAGAAAAGTGTTGGTTTTGTAGAATTGTACTGAGTTGTTGCATTGCATGTCCTTGAGTCAGATATGAGGAAGTAGTGGGACATCTGACTTTGCAAAACCCACAAGATATTTTAAGATATTATAAAAGAGAAGGACACCAAAGGATTTTTGGCAGCTTGGCTTGAACTGTGTTACAGGCAT
>WAAG01013951.1:1986-18781 GCA_013390105.1 Tichodroma muraria | reverse complement strand
GAAAATTGTTCTCTTGCTGCTCTGGAAGTCACTGCACCTCATTGAATCAGAATGTTCACACCTCCTTCTAAAATTAATTACCAAAATTACATAATTAAAATTAATTACAGTAAAATTAATTACCAAACCAGATTTAAATTGGAGTCAAAGTAATGTCAGTCAAGGAGCCCTGCAAATAAGTTTGTGAGTTTCCATTCATAAATGAAAAAATCCCTTCAATATGGAGAAATGCTAAAGAGAAGTGTATGACTGGAACTGTAAATGGAAGACATATTCATGATACAGTGTTTATAAGTAAGGGTATGTATCAGGTCATGCTAATCTTAAATAGAGTAGCATCTTAATTTTTTTAAAATAATTTTATTTCTCAGTATCACGACTATATTGTCATAATTATTCCTTTCTTTAATATGTTTCAGGTGACAAAACTGTATGACTTTGCAGCGAATATCCACGTAGGATATTCATGTCAGTTGAGTAGAGTTTTGTGTAAACTTCATGCGTGTTTGCGTTTAAAAAAGCGACACGCACACCTATCCCCATTCAAATTTCGTAAGCTATCTTCCAAATAGTTCTTTTTCAGTGAGAAATTTTGTGTCAAGTAGTGTTTCATAAGGAGGGTGACAGACCTCAGCAGCTTAGTAATGCTTGTTGCCTTTAGTTTACCCAGTAAACCCCCACGTTGCCATTACTCAGTTTGGAAAACACCAAGAGAGTGCTACTTGTACATCTCTGATACACGGTCATTAACACAGCACAGATGGTATTTTCAAGGCAGAATGAATCAGCTTTGTTCTTTAAAGTATAATTGGTAGTATTGGGATATCAAACCCAGTTCTGTGAAAATCAAATGAGGTACTTCTGTCAATAAAGAAAGGGCAGGTGGAGCTTACTATACATTAAATGCCAGACTATATATCTGGTTTCTTGGGAAGTTTGTGTGTTGTCTATGTTGTTGCCATGGAGCTTATGATCTTCATATAGCTTCACTATATGAAGTTGGCTTGGATATGGCCTTGGATAGGGTCTGGTTTATTTACATATCCTGAAAATTATGTGTCCTGCTTAGGTTATTATTTGTACAAGACTGGATTCTGTATCTATCACCACATTTATTTGCCAGTGTTCTATTTAAAAATTCAAGTGGCAATTTGCTGTCAGTCTAGAGACAGTAGAGATCAGAATCTTCCAGAGCAGCATGTTTACTGAAACTGGAAAACAAGTGTGGTTGTTACCTAGCCGAAGTTATTTTAAGAAATTATTTATTTTCTAAGAATAAAACTATTTTGAGGGAAATGTTTTTTCAGAGCTGTTCTGCTGGGTACAGCTGAATATTAGCACATACCAAGTACTAGGCTTTATTAGTGATAATCTTCTCCCAGGGTTTTGTTAGAACTGAGAGCTTTTATGAATGGATATATCCATCTTAGAAGTAGTAGAGAACATGGTGAACAGATTGTCTAAAAATCAAAATACACTTTTGTCTTGTAAGTCTTGAACTAGTCTGGACTTCAAGGCCTTGCAAAACAATTATATGTCAAAGCCCACAACCTGTTTTACCTTTTTTAGTTAATGGAAATATACTCTCCTTTTTTTCATGCAAAGTTTGCTTTTTCTCCTGAGGATGTTCAATAAAATTATTCTTATCCTCCACTGTTTTGAATAATTGTGTAATGCCAAGTATTATGCAATATATATGCTACATGTTCAGCCAGGCCTGCACAGAGATTAAGGGCAGGACAAACACATTTGCCAACGAGCAGTTATGGCTGGGGAGGCAGGGGGAGCTGAGAACGCCGCACTGGCAGAGTCAGACCCTGCCCTTTGTCATGCCAAAGGCAAACCTGTTTAGAGTGTTCCATCTACATGGAGCACAAAACCTCGTTACCTAAAAGTCTAAAGAACATCTTTCCAGAAGAAGGAAATGCATATGGAAAAGTTGTGTGTGAATGTAAGGCAATGAAAAAGAAGAACAGGAGCAGATAAAATTGTACAAATGGAGGAGACAATAAAGAATAGCCTGCCCCTTCTTTCTAGTTTGTGGAGTGTAATTTAACAGGACAAAAAATGTTGCTAAAAGTTATGTTGGTATGGAGTACATTTCTGTAAATGTCTTTGCTTTTTAAAATTTCATAAAGGTTTGGAAGATATTTGATAGCGTATGCTGAAGTTAGATACTGCTTGACAGGGACATTGCATTACACTAAAGATACAGTTGGCTGTTGAGTATAAATTCACGTCGGGTTTATCAGAGGATTTGGAACTTCTATGTCACTCCAAAAATCAAACAAAATTAGTTTCTCTTTGCCCATGTAGCAGCTATGCAGAGTAGATAAAAAGGCTTACACTGAGGCAGAAGAGATACGGTTTTGTTCACATAATGCAAAGTGATCCTTTTGCTAGTGATGCTACTAATTATACATTAATTACCTTGTTATGCTGTGACACCATATTGGAGCTAAGAACAATGAGCCAAACCTGATAATGTACTTTCTGTTTTATGTTACTTATTCATGAGATGCTTTGGAAGGTTTATTTATTTTTCTTCCCCCAACAGCACTTTCCAGTGTTTGTTAGGAGAGCAAAGCCTGAAACACTTAAAGCTGTGGATTTTTGAGTGTCTTTGCAAAGTAGAAACTCACCAAGGAAGTCAGTTATTGTTAGTTAGTGAACTAACTATCAACTAAATCAGCAAGGCCCTTGAGAACATGATGTATTTCCAGATGGGTAATACTTTAGCAGTAATAATCAGTTTCACTTGGAAACAAAGTAGAGACAGTAAAAAAACAATGAGACTGATGAAAATAGTTGACAGGCAGGTTGTTTTTGTGCTGTCTGACAAGTTGGTACAATTAAAATTACATTTGATACTATTTTATTTCACACAAAGCAGTAAATGTGGGGGTTTTTTTGCTCATCAAGTAACATTTGTCTATTAGAATACAAAAATTTCTGAAATAAAAGAAAATTGCATATATATTTTTGGAGTGGTTGAAATAGTACTTTGACTTTCTTTTTTATTTCAAATAGTGCAGAAAAGTTCATACAGGTTTAAATAACTTTGGTTGTGCTAAATGTAGATTTTAAAAGAAAAAGTTACTGGACGGAACAGTTTATCAAGGCAATGAATGCAAAGGGACAGTACTTTCCTGCTGTAAAATTTACCTTTAACTGAGGTTTAAATAAGCTTTCTGAACTGAACGATGCCAATAAATTGTCGTTATTCCTAAACAGAAAAAAATAACATACAAATAGAAATATTTTTTCATTGATTTTTCAAGTGTTACAAGTGTTGTTAAATGTAATTTTTTGCTCTCTGTGTATACCAGTTAAGTCCAGTGTGCCAGAGATTAATCTGTTAAGATATCTGAGAGTCTTATTTTGACACTGATTTCCATCATATTTAGCATTCAGATTTAAAACATTGTATCTGTTTTATATTTATTATTGTCATATTATTCAGCTTTGAAGGCCTTGCCGAATTACAAATCCAAGAAATCATGCAAAACACAAACTCATACAGTAATCAATGAAAATATGCAATATAATTTAGCTGAAAAAAAGGACTTTGATTAAGAAGCTTAATTTGGATTGATTGGTTGTAAGTGGCAAGCTGCTTCCATATGGTGAAAAAAAAAAAAACCCAAACATGCTGGATGTATTATAAACTACAGTCCAAGAAATTGCAACTAAAGGAGCTCTTAAGTTCATGGCTTATGCAATTTTATTGCAATGACGTTAAAAGCTGACTAATGCATATTAGCTGTAATACTGTGGATCATTAAAGAGCTTGAAGTAGTCATCATATTGAAAAATAGGATAACGAAGACGGCTAAGTGTCAGTTCTTGGTTCAAGTTGAGTTTGATTTGGTGCAGGAAAAAAGATAATACAGGTTAGCTTAAGCTCATGACACGAAGTAGAGCTTGAAGTGAATTTTAGTTGCACATACAATGATCGGAAGAGTCCAAAATAAGTATGAAGCTAATATTTTTAAAAATGGTTTGAATGTTTTCAGAACAGGTTCAATTTTCACACAATCAAGCTTAATTGTGGTCTTCCAATGAGAAGTTCAGACACAGAGGTCTCAGATTCAAAAGACATCTTCCTGCACAAGGACTAGCAGAGAAAAACCTGGCTCTTTGAACAACTTGTCAGAACAATTTTTGAAGTGTGCTATTGATTCGAAACCTGTATGGCCTACTTTTCAACTGTGTCAGTCCACGGGGTGTGAAGAAAATAGTGTGAGGAAAATGTGCATGCTATAAACAGATAAATTTAAGATGTAGGATTTTAGAGTTACATGGAAGTTTATGTAGATGCTGGGTATATTTTTCTTGTTTAGGTCTGTCTGTGCTTTGCTTCCTGCCTTTTCCCAGACACAGCTTCCACAGAGCCCCCACTATGACTGATGGGTTTGGCCTTAACAACAGCAATGCTGAGCATGGGGAAAATTCCAGTAGCTTCTCACAGAATTCACCCCTGGAACCCCTCTGCCCCACACCCACAACTCAGGCATGCAAGCCCTAGGGAGTTTTACAGCAATCAACATCCTAACGTGCCATGGACAGTCTGAGCTTGGAAGTATGCAAAATCCCCTTAATTCTTGTGGTTTGCACTGCCATTCCACTGGTAATTCACACTATCAGTGTTCTTCAAAGTAATATTAGGAGTCTCCTTTGAGTTCTGCATCACAGTAAAGCAGCTTCAGTAGCTTGAGTTGAAGCCAGGAGCTTTTGTCAATTAAAATGTTTTCTATTGTAAAAAAGATGAAAGTACGTGCTTTTCATCAGTCTGCTAGAGACGGTATTATGTGCATGTGAACAAATGCAGAATAAATGAAACTAAGATGGTAAAATCCTCATGCTTTCAGTTTATATCAACATGAGCAAATGCTATACATGTACTGAGAGCACTTCACTCTGACATCACAGAGTAATAACCGTTTCTCTTTTCTTTTCTGTGAAAAAGGGATAGCAATGCACTTCTGTAATGTATATTTTTCATTTTAGTTTGTGTATGCACCAAGAGACTACTGAGTGAACATCAAATATATGAACATTGATCTGGCAAAAAAGTTTAAAAGCTTCTGGACAAAAAGAGAACAATTTAATAACTGACTCATTGCTTTTAAATACTTGATTTTAAAAAGTGGTGAGATAATAACTTCACCAAGCATTTTTCAGTGTCAAGATTATTGAAGTGGAAGATGATTCATGCGAAAATCTTGCTCCATTTTTAAAAAGCCTAATTTGAATTTGTTGCTAGCCATAAACTTCTGGCCTTGTAGCACTAGAGAGAGAGAGTTTTATTGTTCTAGTTTGCCTTTCTATTACTGCAGGAGCACTAGATGTAGCATATTATTTTAAGATACTTTGTTGAGACAATTTTAGTTGTTCATACATATTTTAAAATACAGCTTATACTTCCCAGATAAAATTATTCATAATATTTTCATGAAATAAGTTAAAACTAAACCCAAATATAATAAAAAACATGAGTTCTGTGTAAAATCTAGTGCTACTGAAGGACACATAAATTAGCTACCAATACATTGGTACACCTTTAATTTTTTTGGTCATTGAAGGAAAACTGTTAGGCAGGTACTTTATTTATTTATAATGTGAGCATTGGATTTTATTGCAATTTGTTTCAAACTACAAAAATCTTTTTCTGTAAGTAACGCAATACAATGAAACTGAGAAATCTAGATTGGAATCATAGAATCTTGAGTTGGACTGGACTCACAAGGATCATTTAAGTCTATTAAGTCTGTTTCCTGGCCCTGCACAGCACCATCCCCAAGAGTCACACCCTGAGCCTGAGAGCAATGTCCAAACACTGCTTGAGCTCTGTCAGCATTGGTGCTTTGACCACTGCCCTGGGGAGCTGTTCCAGTGCCCAAACACCCTCTGGGGAAGAAACTTTTACTGGTGTCCTGATACAGCTTCAGGCCATTCCCTCAGTCCTGTCACTGTCACCACAGAGCAGAGATCAGTGCCTGCCATTCTCTTCCCCTCACAAGGAAGTTGTGACTGCAGTGAGGTGTCCCTCAGTCTCCTCTTGTGCAGGCTGAACAGACCAAGTGGCCTCAGCTGCTCCTCACACAGCTTCACCTCCAGACCCTTCACCATCCTCGTGGCCTCCTTTGGGCTCTCTATAGCAGCTTTTTATAGGCTTTTTTGTATTCTGCCACCCAAACCTGTCCCCAGCACTCAAGGTGAGGCTGCCCCAGTGCAGAGCAGAGCAGGACAATCCCCTCCCTTGCCTGGCTGTGCTGCCATCCCTGGTGCCCTCCTGGCTGCCAGGGCACTGCTGGCTCACGTTCAACTGGCCACTGACCAGGACCCCCAGGTCTCTTTCCATGGCACTGCTCTCCAGCCGTTCCCCAGTCTATCTGTACATCCAGATTCTACAGAGGCTGACAGAAACCAGGGTTTTCAGTAGTTGATTGGATACAAATAGAGAAAATGGAGTAAATTGTGGCATGTACTCCCACTTCTCTATAAAAAGATATACTCGTTGCCCCCAAAGAAGAACCCAATCCCCTCCCCAAACCAATGAAAACTATTTCAAGTTATGATGATAATTGCTGTTTAAAGTTACTATGATAAAGCCTGCTTTTATATCTTTGGTTGCAGTGCTTTTGTCTTGCCTCTGGGATGGGTTTAATAGCTGATTCCATTTAAACTTTTTTCCAGTAAAGTTTTTTTTACTACTATAATTTTATAAATAATGGGAAATAATAAACTTTTATAATCATAGAATCACAAAATGAATGTGCTGGATCCTTTGAAGATCATCTAGTTCTGTCCTTGCTCCCATGGGCAGTAACATCTTTCATTAGACCAGGTTGTTGAAGAGCCTTCCATTCAAACCTTGAACGATTCCAGAGATGGGGCATCCACAACTTCCCTGTGCAACCTTTTCCTTTGTCTCACCACTATCAAAGTAGACAATTTTTTCCTTGTGTGTTATCTAAACCAGCCCTCTTTTAGTTTAAATCCATTGCCCCTTGTCCTATCACAACAGGCCCCATTTTCCCTCCCCCTGCCCTTATTTTTTTGCTTTCTTCCATGCAGAAACTCTTTTGGATTGTCAAGAAAAATAGGGTTATTTAGTGGTGGAGGTATTAAACTAGTCTGTGAATTACACAATTTGTTACCTTTAAACTGTAAACTTAGAGGACTTTTTTCCAGGAGCAATTGATTTACTTAATAAATCTTTTTCAAAGGAAGAAATATATCATAAAATGAGACTGTAAGGTAGCCACAAAAATTCAAACCTGGTAACCACCTAAATAACATAGTTTTCATAAATCTGCTTAGAACAAAAAACTGCTTATCAAAGCTTTACACTGAAGGCATTAGACTCTTCAATTTGTTGTATAATAAATGGATCTGGGCTTAAGCTAGGTGTCTTTTCATGTGTCGGGTTTTTGGCAATTGTGTTGCAATTCACTTTGTTGAAATGAAGTTCTACATAATTTGCTAACATCAGCATGATGTCAGTGCTTATATTTTCTTTGGCAAAAATTAATTAGGGCTCATTTCCAAAAAACAGTTAAATTAAGAGAGCTGGCAACTTAAAAAAGAAAAGGCAAACTGAACTGTTAGATAGTAAGAAAGACCCTAAAAACTTAGAAGGTAAGAAACTAGAATCTCACTAGTAAGGAGCTGACCAGTTCTGCAAAGTTTTGAGATAAACCATATTACTTGAAAACAATCGTTCAAACTTAAAAGGAGACAGGAGCAGACTATATCACTTAATTTGGTTGTGGGAGTTGTGGCATGTTCCTCTTTCAAAGGATGTTCAATTATTTACACAACATAGAACATCTCAAATGAAAGTAGTTAGGGCCATAACAGTGAAGGTTCTCATGTTCAAAGACTGAGGTTTACCTGAATATGATTTTAAACAGATAAAAGTTTAAAAAAATCATGTGTCTACAGACCGTTGGCTGTTCTGAAAAGGATGGAATTCCCATGTCTGATGAAACTGTTATCTATGTAAATCCACTGATGTATTGTTTAATTAATTGTCTTCTTTCTTAAAATACAGTGGTAACAAACATAAACACAGCTGTTTTGTCTGAAAATTTCCACATGGACAAGTTGATTTAGTCATCATATGCAATCATATGTGTTAAGACACTTTTCATTTCTTGGTAACTATTCTAGAAAATTATGTAAAGCCGTCAGAGTTAACAAAATGCAAGCAGGTACTCTATTCAGTACAGTGGTCATTTGCTTTTAATTCACTCAAGAACTGGTGAAAAATAAGAGTTTGTTTGGTTACTGCGCAGCTTATACCTCCGCTGTCTGTGAGAGAGTGTGCAAACTCTGTGTCACCAGTTCTAACAGAGTCTCTGCTCATCCGCAATGGCCTTTCCTGAGGACCATGCTTTAGGTTGTGGAATAGCCCTGCAGCATGCTCTTGTCACTAGTGCCATCCTACTCTAGTTCTTATAGTTAAGAGACAGCTGCAGCTTTAACTTCAGTTCTGTGAGGATATGTGGATGTGTGCTTGGTCTTCCTGGTATCTGATATACCTGTAACCATGATAAGAAACAGAACTATGGATTAAGAAATTGCTTCAAGATACCTCCAAGGAATGCATCAGTGCTGCTGGCAGTCATGTTAGTGAGTCAGTACATGGAGTTCCTTTCTGAGTCAGCAGTCTGCCTTGGCACGCTTTTACGTAGGTCTTTGTTGTAAGATTGATCAGAGAGGCATGCTAAGGTTTTAGGCAATCAGCAAAAGGGATTTTAACTTAGTGTTTGAAATTATGAATGCTGAAAGCTCTGTCTTCCGGCTCTGCCTGAGAGTCAAAAAGGAAGCATGTCAGCCAAGCTGCTGAGAAGATGAATTATTTGTTAGTATTA
This sequence comes from Tichodroma muraria, assembly GCA_013390105.1. Lineage (NCBI taxonomy): Eukaryota > Metazoa > Chordata > Aves > Passeriformes > Sittidae > Tichodroma > Tichodroma muraria. The sequence goes on along the minus strand of WAAG01013951.1, from coordinate 9,899 downwards.
GGACTTGATAGTGTTCGTTCTTGTGCAATGTCATCAACACAGTATAAATATTTCCCATTTGAAAATTTGGTATAAACACTTTTCAAGTGTTATTGCCATTTTATGAGTGTCATTGGACTACTTTTAATTATTTTCTTGGGTTTTCTCACTTTTTGGTCCTGTGCGTGGGGCTCTAAGTGCAGTGAACTGGTTCAGAGGAGGGGGAGGTCACTGGCAAAACCCAGGAGTCGATGAGGTTTTGGTTTAATAGGAAACCAAACTTGCTTTCTCTGATGGTCCTTCTCTTTTACCTGCCAACTTTCGTAGATGAGAACAGTGTCTTTAGGGGAGGCTGAGCATCAGGGAAATGGGGTTGTTTGTTGTAGCACAGTGGAGGAAGGCAGCTGGGCCTACAGCTGGGAGAGAGAAACTTCTCATCCCAGGCTAAATGTTGTTACTAATAACTCTTATTATTATATAACTTACTAATTACTTATGAATTAACTTACTAATAACTCTTTTTTTTTAGATAAAGATGCATTAAAAAAGTAATTTCATTGACATCTGGTTTTCAAACTTTCTGTTTAAGAATAGATTCTAGAAAAGTGACCTGTTTTAAAATAAAATGTTTTTTGAATAAAGCAGCATAGGACTGAATCTCTGTAGGAGTTCAATAGTAAGTAGAGTTTCAGAAGGCAGGGAAGGATAGCACGTTAAAAGGAAAAAGAGAAGGGTTTACACTTCAGTGCCATAATTTACCTTACCAGAATCTCAGCCAGGTTCTGCAGTACTTATTTAGAGAAAACTGCTTTGTCTTTCACAGTGTTTGCTCCTGGATGTTTTTTATAATTCATGCAAAATATTTTTTTTTTCTTTCAATACTTAAAAAAAAGCCTTCAAACCCATTATGTACTTTCAACTTCTGCCCATTCTGTGATATTGTTAAAATGTGAACTAAAACTGCATATTAACATAAAGACATGGAGTCGTAGTGATAGCTCTTATAAATCTCTCTCACCATGACAGGTATGTGATTACCTGGTAGTTTTTCCAATTTGTTTTTTTTTGGCGCTTTTCGGAAGTGCCTTAGTAAGAGGCTATAGCTAGGCTAAAGCAAGCATGCAGGAAAGGGGAACTATTATGTACCAGCTGATACTTATGAGACAGAACATAAGCTGAAGTTGGATGTTGCTCGTTCTCCACCCTCTTTTATGCCTGTGAATAAGACCACGCCATAATGAAACTTAGTGGCTTTTCATTCTGTATAAGGGACCCTATAAAGCAGGTGGGAATGCAAGCAATTTCCTAGGTCCCTACCCTCAAGATGGTGTCTGTACGAAAAGTAAGGATGCTGATGAGAATTATTACAGGCTAGCAAAGTCAGATAAAGATGCAAAAACTGTGGACCCAGAGGAAAGGAGGATTTTGAGAAGGTTGTTTGGTTTTGTTTTTGTTTTTATAAATTAAACTCTTTATGTTATGTAAAAAAGAATAACAAAAGTCATGACACCAGAGGGTGAAAGTTAACAAGAGAGTTACATTTGAAGTTGATTCTGCAAGCCTTTGGTCATGTAATTATATTATTTTATCTTCAGACCACGTAGAAAAAGGCTCGCAATAAAGCTTTCAATTTTAGAATTATAACTACATAGCAAAACAGCAAAGCTCCTCTGCAGGGAGTAGGTTGGCTGAATAAATCACGCTTTGCATTCTAACAGAGAAACTGGTCTTTCCATCCTACCACTGAGAAAAATTCACTGCAAGAAAAGGTTTGTTGTGTAAAATTTCTTTTACATTTCCTTGCTGCATCATTTGTTTTCTGCATTGGTCTTTAGTGATAGTTGCAAATCACTGATTTAATTTTATACCTCATGTGAATTGCCTATAATTTGGTACATAATGTTGAATCATAATTCCAGAATAACAATATTCACAACATGCCATCACCTTGACAATTAGAATATGAAAATCAGCAGTGCCTGTAATTCATGGCATCAAAGGCTTCCTTGCCTTTCTCTGAAATATCAAGGTCTGCGTATCACTGCAGTCTTGCACCGAGATTTGACCTATAGTAGCATATAAGTGTGCTTGTGCAGATTTTACCTAAGATAAAAGGAATATATGTGTTCATGTCTTTTCAAGTTGCAGAAACCACTGTATGTCGTATGAACATTTGTTCCATGTACTTCCAAAGTCCACTGAAAATGGCTTCTGAGTGAGTGAATGCTTACCTGTAAACCAAGATCACTACAACCCTGAACAGTCTACCTAAAGGGGAGCCCAAAGGTTTAGCTGCTCCAATAAAATTGCTGAATTTTATTTTCTAATTATGTGGAGAACTCTCATCTCATGATCAATGACCATGTCAAATAATTAATTGGCAGGCTTTCCAGTTCAAAGTAGTCTAAAAACCAAAAGAGCTCTCACATTGTCAATTTTTTTGTTGCTGTGGGAAATTGAGAGGTCTGATAATAATTATATTTTGACATAGTCCCTGTAAAACTATTGAGGTTTATGCCTTTGTTTACAACTATCAGACGTCTTAAGACTAAATGACTAAAATGACTAAAATTTAGTGAGTGCTACAATTTAAAATGCTCAGACTTGCTCTCTGTTGTTTCCTTTTGTACTCTAATTAAAGGCAGCTTTTTGTATTCATGAATTCTCCTGTATAGCTGGATGATTAAGTAGGTTTAGATTTATTCCTAGTGATAAAAAAAGTCAATTTTTCCATCTTCAAAGCAGATTGGTATGAGAGAGATTTCCCTGTGGCTATCAGTCAAAGCTATCAATTTTGGCAAAGTGACTGAAGGACGAACAATGGCAGAGAAAAAGGAGGAAAAAGATGCTTAAAAAGGTGACTTTCAAAAATACCGTGATCTTTAGCTCTATGGCCAAGTTGCCCTCCTTCCTACGCAACGTAGTTTCCTTTTGTTCATTTTGCTCATTGGTGGTCCTGTGTTTGATATCTCTTAATTGTCGCGGGAAGCTTCTGGTGTAGTTGACGTGAAGCTGTGTTAAATCTCTGAACAGACAGCACGGCTTGAGGAGCAGTGAGCTCCTGAAAATCCTCGTGCAAATGTCCGAAGGTTTTGTGGTCCCTATTGAAACCTCTCTTTAGAAGACTATGAAACAGTTACGGATTTTTCTAGACTTACAGTTGAAGTTTACCAATGTATTTGCAGGTATCAGAAATTGTTATACTCTGTTTGGTCTGGAAATAGAAGTGCTAAATTATATTTATTATATTATATTACAAAAGATTTAAGAAAAAAAACCCACATTAGGTAATGGTATGTGGAAGGTGAGAGCTGTGATGTTAGTACTGCAGCAGCAAACTCTTTTTGCAGCCTGTCAGATGCTTTTAGCTGTGAGTCTTTTCCCTTCTGTGTCTTGTTTTCATAATGTTTTAAAGTACATTCTTTGACAAGCATTCAGATGCTCTGTCGTGAGCTGAATGATTTCAGCATTCTTGATTCAGGTTTTTTTTTTTTTTTTGAATGAAGTTTTACTAGGCTTTACTGAAGCCAAGAGCTTCCAGTTTTTCAAAGATTTCCACAGCTGTATCTGCCTTTGCTGTACACGTGAGTTCTTGTGACTAAGAACCTAAGCTATTCAAATGGGATGTATTTGTTTCTGCGTTTGTGGAGTTCTGCCAGTTGAAAATTTAGGAATAGTAGCAGGAAATCTGAGTAACACAAAATCTGAAAATTTACCAATTTATTCCATTATAAAACCTTAGCAAGGGGGAGTAACCTCTTTCTCTAATTCTTCTTTGAACATTTATTGGCATGACTGTCTGTTGTGTAGGTTGCATGTCAGACTAATGTCAAAATAACTGAGAAATGTGAGGATTCCTTTTGTCTGCTGTACAATCTAGTATTAATTTGAATGTATAAGGTAAATAATTTCATTAAATGTAATCCTTAAAGTGATTCAGTCACAAAGAAATGTACTTCCTTTTAGTAATTTCTTATGACATGGCAGTAAAGCTTGAACTCCCTTTAACAGTACTGTTAATATGTATAATATTGTACAAAAAGACTGAATTGGAGGAAGTGGCCTAAATTCTCAGAAGGCCCACATTTTCAACTGCATTTTTTCTTGAGAACTCGTTTGAGTGGTTTCCTTACCTCAAATCCTTTACTTCAGAAATACCTTTCTGATTTTAGAATTTTAAAGACACAGCAGTTTGTTTACCTTACTGTATTATTCTTTTCTGGTATTTTTACCACTATTCTTTGTTTTCTGTCTTGTATGTTTTTTGACAGTTTCTTGGATGTCCTCCTATTTTGTTGTCAGTTACCAAACTGTGAATGGTAACTGATGAGGAGTATGGTATACTGAAGTAAGGACAAGAACTGTGAAAATAGTTTTTCTGGTTTTGTTTGGTTTTCTGATTTTATTTTATTTTTTTTATAATTTTAGTTCTTATTATTAAATAATGTTTGTTTTTTTAAAAAACAAGTACTAATTAAGAAATAGACAATTGCTTAATTGAGAAAGACAGCGTTTTCCAGTTCTTGGTTTTTTGGGGTTTTTTTTGCATTTAACTGATTTTTACCGGTAAATATATTTATTTGATTTCAGTTGATTAATTTCCCAGATGTTGCACCATCGTGTAGTTAGATTATTTTCTAAATTTATTATAAAGAATTTGATTGTGATTTCTGGGTAATATCTTATCTTTTATTCTTTCCAGGAATTAGTGCACTTTTTGTTTTCCAAGGTGTTCCATGCGCAGGTGAAGATTTTTTTTTTTGCATGGGCAGTATAGCAAAAAGTGCAGGAGTCTCTGCTTGCTTCTTCATCTCACCTTGATCACTTTGTTTAGCCAGAAGTAGGCCAAAGTATTGTTAGAACAAAGTGTTCCAGCTGAAGTTACCTGGTTCCAGTTCTTCACGTGGAGATAAACCCCCTTTTGATGCAGCTGAAGCATAGTAACATGGAAACAAAGAAAAAAAATAATGACCACCTGCTGCATTTCAAGGTCTGACACAATACCTTGAGGCTTTTTTTGGGCTGAGCAATGGGCCTGGGGCTGTGAATAATCAGCCAGGGTAGGAGTGCTGCTCTGGAGCTGTGCAGTGTGTGACAGGGGGACCCTGCCCTGCGCCGGAGTTCTGTGGCCTTTGCGCCCTTTTGCAGCTGAGCTGGTTAGTTTTCATTTTTGCAGGATCTGATTGACAGCTCATCACTGGTTTCTCTAAGACAACATTCCAGTGGTCTTACTAGCTGCCCTTATGTGCAGTGGGACAGTGAGGAGCTTGGAAAGGAGAACACTGACATCTACAGTAGTTGGTGGGTGACGGTCACCAACACAATGCTCTTGCTCAGCGTGGTTGTAGAGCCAGCCACGCATCCACTGCAAATCTGTGGGAGTTTTTCTTCTACCAGTATGCAAAGAGTGTATTTCACCTTAATTTGGGTGACTGCTAGGTAATCAGGAGGAAGAACCTTTTAGATTGAAGAGCAGAAAACCCCCCCAATGTGCATGTACAGATATTTACAGACATGTAATGCCATCCACTTAGCTCTAGAAAATGGCTTTTTTTGATAGAAAGTACTGTGATTTTTTTGACTAATGATACTGAATTGGAAACTGCATGTATTTTAATTGGTGATACTGCCAGGCACTCTCCCAACAAACCTAATTAATTTCAAGCTATAGAGCACCATTAACAGATGGGACTTTTTGTCTTGTATTTTTTCACTAATTAGAAAATCTCAGTCTTTTCACATTCATGGATTATACATAAATTTTCATTTTATTGTCAATATGTCAGTAGAAAGTTGAGGAAAAAACTCCAATCTGTATAAAGAAAGCAAAATAAAGCTGAAATATTAACATATCTTGAAGCATGTACAGAACAGATCACAGCAAAAATACTTTCTTTTGAAAATTTTTTCCTCAAATGAGATGGGAATTGTGTTTGGAAAAGTACATAAATTGCAGTAATTGCACAGATGTGGATGCATCTCCTAGAGTCTGCAATTCAATGCTGGGATTGCCAAGCTAGACGTAATTCCTAACTTTGAAATATAACTTAAAGTAGGCGTATCCTTAGATTTTTAAGATTTTCATTCCTAACAAATCTGGACAAGTAACTTCTGTTTATAGAAGAGCTACAATTGATTTCTTATTTAATGGTTATAGGATATTTGGGGTTTATATTTAAGGTATGAGAATTTTCATCCAAGTTAGATCAAAACATCAGGCTATTGGCATCTTAGTAGTGCAAACTTTTGTGTAACAAAAGTTTAGTGGATCAGTGAGGTTTTAGCTTTATGTACATAGGAAATAATTAGTGTTCTCCATAACTAATTAAAAATATAAAAATTAATGAAATTTTATTTTTAATCATAGTTGATAAAACTGAGTAGCTTATTAACAGAATTTACTGTGTGAATGGAGAAATGAAAATGAAGTGAATTTCTAAAAGTATTGGTAACTAACAACCTAGTATAGTCTAAGTATTACAGCAGCCTTTGGGTTGAATAATTTAACCATAGAATAAGAGTTTGAAATAAATGTTTTTGAAGAACAGTATAGAACGGATTGTTATCAGAAAAAATAATGCTCTGATGCCCTGTGGTCTTAGGGGTTACAGATTTCTGAAAGTTTTTTCTTTTCAGTGTGTACTTCCTATTTTAATACTTAATTTTGGAGGAAAATAAAAAGAGATGATTATTCCTTTTTGATTTTCTGCTTTGCCTCTTGAGTTCTATGCTATTTTGTGTTAATTATGTTTGGATAATTTAATTTTGTATAAGCAAGAATTTGCCTTTGAAACTTCAAAGAGTTCTGTTTCAACTTTCACAGAATGTTCTAGTGTTACAGGGTATATAAGACTGAAATTCCTGCTCTAGAGTCCCTACATGGCTCTTCATTATTTACTGTAGCCCTCCTGTCTAATGTGACCAGCCTTTTTCTTTTCCCTTTTTTCTTCAATAAAGCAGTTATGGAGTTGTAGGGGGAACAGTGCCACCCCTTGGATTATCCTTTAATAATAAAGACCTGGAAGGTGAGCTTAATTTGCACCGTGTTTCTCAGACTCAGTGCTTCCCTGCAATATTATGATGCGGTTACATCCTTGTCAAAGCTCCCCTTTTTTTCTTTCTCTTTTTTTCTTCTTGTATTTATTGTGGATGCCTAACTTTTGACTGCAGTCGAAGCACTTCTAGAGCATCTTGGAATCAGTCAAAACATTTTTAATTTTCCTTAGATGAATTTTATCTGCAGTTTCTCTGACTCTTGCCTCAGAAAGACATTCTACACTTTTGTTGAAATCTGGGGCTGGATTTTCTTTGTTCCTTTTTTAATGAAAGATTTAAGGATATGCAACTATTCCATATATTTCCCCCTCTTTTCTTTAATCAGATTGGTGTTCATTTTTAATTTGTTAGTAAGTACTTAGTATAGCTGTTAGGATAAGAGTTCACATTTCTCAATCTTATAGAACCAACAAGCTACAATAAATTAATGGATTCTTTCCTTCTGTACAGAGCGTTTATAAAAGGTGTGTAGCAATTGCAGTGTTTTGGCAAAATTAATTGAAATAATAAACAGAGCAAGCAAGCTTCTTGCCATGGCCTAGTTAATGAAAAAGGCAGTAATTCACATATGTGCTTTTCCCTCAGTCAGATTCTGGTTGCTGTGAATTTGGTATATGGATCTATGTTTGTGGCACACCTCAAGCCTAGTAAGGTCTCTAAAAATAGACATTATCTCCCCAGGCAATCCAAGGAAGACTGGAACAAACTCAGTAATGGTTGTCCTGGGTCTGAATAACCAGGTTACACTCTATTTAGATGGGAATACAGCAAAAAAACTTGGATCTGAGAGTTTATAATAAAAGTATACAAGAGTTTGGGGTTTGTTAAAATCTATTTCTTTTTTTTTATTTTATTTATTTTATTTTATTTTAGTATAA
>WAAG01013949.1:257-13956 GCA_013390105.1 Tichodroma muraria | reverse complement strand
AAATGTCTCATTATATTATAGTCCATTACCATAGCTTATAAGAGATTTTAATGTAAAAAATAAAACAACTCCTTATCTTCTTTCCACTTAAAGTATCACTTTCTTTTCTGACTGTAAATGTCTTTATGTAGTCTCTTTATGTGTCTTCACTCTGGCCTTTCTTTCACTCAAGAGAGGATAGAAGTTTTCTGGTTTCATCTGAATATTTAAAGAGTTCACAAAGGCAGCAGCCATGCCAAAAACAGTCAGGTGATACATTTTAGACCATGCTGGACTATGGAGCTGCAGAGCCGTTCCTGGCCTCAGCTGCTGACGGGATTCTTGCGGCTGGAGAGAGAGGGTTAATAGATTCTTCTCTCCACCCCTCGGTCTCATCAGGGTTAAATCAGTAAACTCCAGAGTAAACTCCACTCAGGAAGCCATCCCCGCCCGGTCTCAGTGGCATGATCTCTCATGGCTCCGGGACAGCCCTGAGGAGCTCTCCCAGCAACCATGCTGCTGGAGAGGGCAGCTCGAATTCCATCAGCCAGGTATCAGCGGCCGTGGCTCGGCCCCGCGATCTTTTTCCCCTTCTCGTCCGCGTTCAGCCCGGCCCGACTCCCCCCACCCCAGCCCCTGAAGGCCATGAGGGGGGAGCGGGCCGGCAGCGGCTGTTACCTGTGTCCCAGCCGGAAACCAAGAGAGAGCTGGTTCCCGCGTTCGCATTTAAAAGGTGTATTCGCAAAAGGCGTACCCACGCTTTCATTGGTTTTATCAAGTGTCAGTAATATACATTGGCCAATCACGGCCAAACTACTACAGAGCTGCAGGGAACAAAATTGTGAGACATTTCCAAAGTAAAGTTTTGTGTTAAGGAGCAAAATTTTTAAAAAAATAAAACCAATCACCAAAGAAAACCTAATGTGAAATATGCACTTGTCTAAACTATGTATTCTAATGACTTATTTAGAGATTTTTTACATTCTGCTCTACTCTTTTCTTCTTTTTTTCCTACTTTTTTTCATCACAACTTATTTAAATTTAGTGCTCTAAATCCAAGGAATATACTTTTCCATTTTTTAAGAAAAATTAAATAAACTAATTATAGTAATAGTAATACATATGTGTTCTGAAATACTCTCTGATTTTATGTAAGTCTACCTACTGAAATATGTTGTGAACAAATATGAAATGACCCTCTTTGATATTTATATAACACAAATACATAACACCTTCAGGAATTCCTCCATCTGAAACGCTAGCTGGAAATACGTTAAGTGTTTCTGTCACGGTGGCCAGTGGTTGTAGCTGCTTAGCTCTGAAACACTGACCTTCTTAGCTGGCTGTAAGAGCAGCATCCAGCCTGTCTTTTATCTGCTTCCCACCCAGTGTCCAGCCAGGAGTGCCTGCATGGCCTAATATACCTATTTTCCTGTTTGCACCAGTGGAAGATGCTATTTAGTAAGTCCGGTTGAAAATAAATGTTCGTCGCCTAAAGATAACCCATATGAAGATCCTTTGATAATCTTTTTTTCGTGTAACTACAGATGGAGCAAAAATGTAGAAAGAAGTTCTTACATGTAAATATGTCTTCTTCGCATATGTCTTCTGAGACAATGCCTATGTACACATGATCTCACACATAGCCAGGAATCCTGGGCACAAACTGATAATGAAAACATGATCTTTGCTCATAACTATATGTCCCTATCCTACAGACTCTTAATTTTAAAACAAAAGGCTAAAAATATCGAAATTATGATTATTATAGTTTTTACTTTTTGCTTATCTCTTTCAATAGGTTTAAATTGTTATTATGTGAGTTGTAACTGAAATGTTGGAGAACATTTATTTCTCAGGGTGTCTTTTTTCATTTCTAGGTGGAAATAAAAAAGATTATTCTGTATCACTACTATTTTTCAATATTCGAGGCAGTACTTTTCTTAAAATTGTCAGATATCAGATGAAAATCAAAACCTTCATCTCAGAAAAACATAAGAGCATTTTATTTATGCTCTGTTACACTTCATTCCTCTTCACAGATTTCAATATTTTTGCAAATGTATCTCTGTGTTTGATGACTAAGCAGTTAAGTTACTCATAACAATTACAGTGAGTCAGCATATGTGATTTTCAACCTGTTCTATCTTTTATAACTTGGAATTAAGATTTAAGCTCACACAGGACAAAAAGTGGAATAACAGCAGATTGAATTGCACTGTTCTTTTCTGAGATATTAAATCTATTTGGCTGTTTTCATAATACATAGGTAAGATGATTCCTCCTGAACACAAGTAGAATGTACCACCAGAAACTCCCTTAATACTGTTGCTAGCCCATCTTTCAGTTATTTCTAGCTATTCTCACATCAGAAACCCGGCAGCAGACTTCTAGGGTAGAAATCCAGCTTTACAATTAAGTGAAAGAAAAATAAATGTTCCGACCAGTATCTTGTTTTATCCTTGCAAAAAGTGGGAATATTTCCAATTTTCAGGGTCCTTTTACAAGATGAAGGGAAGAGAGCAGCAGAAGTGTAGCAGTGCCAAATTACAAAGAACTGGCTGTACAGGCGATCCCATCCTTCATTCCCTCTCTGCAGCTGAGAGGTTGTGCCATCTGCCCTTTCAGCCTACTGAGTGCTGTGTCACTCATGAAGACGAAAATTTGGACTTCTCTTTTGTCAGAGCGGGTGCAAAGCAGCTCCTATAAATAGGAGAAAATGTGCTATAGGGGAAAATGTGCTAACCTCCAATATTTGTGTCATTCCAGGATCAAAAACAGCCCCTCTTTTTTGGAGTACGTTTTTTTTTTTAATTTTCCTCTGAAAGACAGGAAATGCAGAACAACCTTATAGCCAGGTCACTGGAGGATTGTGTGACCATGACTGCCATGCCAAATGGAGTAGTCCATCATGTCTTTAATGAAAACTTAACCATTTTTATATGAAGCTGGTAAAGAGAGCATTGCCTTTGTGGTGCTGCATCTGAATCCCACTTCATCCTCAGACTTCCTCTATGATCTCAGAAGCTCCCTGATAAGCCTTGGCCAAAGCAGCTGAGCAGTAAATCATCCCCTGACCATGCTAGTTGGTCTGAGAGGCATTCCTCGATGTACCAGGGGCTTGTGTGCTAAAGGTGACAACAATCAAAAATATCAGTTGTCCAACCTAGGCAGGAAACAAAGGATAAGCAATTTTCATTTGTAGCTTTGGTAAACCATTTTCCTGAATCATAGCCTGAATGGAGTGGCGCTATTGGGAATTGCAGTTTGAGGGGAACCCACATCATTGTCACTGCACTTTGGGGAAAAAAAATGAAGTAGTTATTAACTTGGGTAATGGACAGGATGGAAACTTACTGATGACCAGAGTTAATCATCTTGCAACCCTGTAAACAGCAGAGAGGCACTTAGAGCTTCTCTGGACTGCAGCAGGCTGAATGAGCACCTTCCTCTGATGCCTTTTGGAGCTCACAAACTCTCAAGTTCGCAGTATTCAACAAATTGTCTCTGAAGATGAGCCCTGGGCTGATACCTTCACCACATCTGCAAGCTCCTTGAACTGCAATCCATTGCCTGTTGGGAAATGCAAAGGACTTAGGCATGAGTATTTCATTGAACTTGAAGGGGAATTTTTTTATAGGTACATTTGCACAAAAAAAAATAATAAAATTGTTCATATTGCTTTAATTGTGTGAGCATGATTTGATTATGATTTGAATGTTACTATCTCTAGTTAAGAGATAAATCTGTAGTTAAGTCATTATTATAATTGTAGTGAACCCTATCAAATTGCTTTGTAAATGTTACTCAATGATTAAGTGCTGCTAAACCCTTTTGCACCCTTGTCTTTACATCTGTATTCTTTGCACCCTTATCCCCTTTTGTATTCTCAGCTTCCATGCAAATCATTCCAAATTGCTTCTAAGCTGATCATCCTTTTTATGCTTTGATCTGGGTAGTGCATAATAGAGTGAACCTTGCCATCAAACTCTGTAAAGTCACATTTTCACAAATTCATTTGAAACCCTGTTTTCACCAATACTTTCTATAATGTTTCTTTAAGCAGCCAAACCACTCATTCATGACAGGCTTGAATGGGGTGGCATGGAATGGCTGCAATGAGTTTACTGGAGTACACAAGGCACTGACAGCCTAGAAGACTTCTCTAAAATAACATGGAAGGTTTTGTAGTTATACCTGACCAACAAAGTTGTATCATTTTCATTGCAGTAAACACTGATTAAAAGCCTGACACTGTATTAAGAAAATAAGGATATTTCAAAGGGCTCCATTTGTACTGTATGTTGAATATTAAAGAAGTTGCTGAAAGAACTGTGAAGGGGAGGACAATTGGGTCTGGCTTTAAAATGGTATGTGCAAAACTTAATGATTGTCAAAGGGATACCTTAGTAAGCTTTTGTTGCAATAAGCCATATGTGTGGCTGAGTCAAAGATGCTTATTTAATTGCTTCCTCTGGATATCCTCTCCACTGCAGCAGATACTTGCTAAAAGGGATACCATCTCCCATACCTCCAGGTGGTAGAAGGGTGAGGACCCTCAGTGCTGCATTTTGGTATTCCAGGAGATGTAGCGGTGAAATGGCCACTTTGCATCTGCCCTGCTTGTTTGTAAATAACTGAATTTAAAGTAAGAGATGTTCAGAATAAGGGTGATGACTGCATTGCATGTTAAGTCCAAGAAATGTGTTTTCATTAACAAACAAAGAGCCTTTAGATGAGATGCTCTAAAGAAAGCTCCTTTTATGAGATGGAGGGTGATAGAAAGTGTGTGTCACTGCCACTATCAACTAATAGAGGTTATGCACTGATGGAAGGAACAAGGGAGCTGGCAGAAGCCTGTCTCTCGCTGTCAGTTCCAGGCTGCAGGCTTTTATGTTCATTTGTATTGCAATCAATAAGGAATAGCTTAAATTGGGCTCTGGAAGCTTGATTTTATAGTTTGCTAAATTTCTCTTTTAAATTTGTTTAAAATAAAAGAGAAGTTTCTATGGAAACCTTCCCTTTTATTCAAGAAAAATATCTTCCAGTCTTCATCTCCTCCTCACACAACCAGGGCTGGCTGGATCTGTGCCAAGATCCAGCTGCCCTCTCCCAAACCTGCCACCCCAGCTCAGCGCTGGGCAGTGAGGCGAGCACTTGCTACCGCACCCGTCGTGCAATTAATGCTGCCACTTCCTTCACCTGTAGGTGACGTCCCCTAATCATACTCCTCCAGCTCCCAACACAGTTGGCAGCAGAAGACTTTCTCCGGCCTGGGAAGCCCTGGCAGCAGTGGCAGTGGCAGCGTGTGCTGGATGTATCCTCACTGTTCTGCAGCATTGCCCAGATTGCCCAACGGCAATCAGGCAGAGTGAGAAGAAGCTGTGTGGTTCTTGGAAGTGGGAAATGCTGGCCACCTTGGCCTTCCTAGGAGACTAAGTGGCTTCCAGTGCTCAAAGTTGTTTGTTCTGATAAAGTTTTGTATGTGGGAAAAAAAAAACAACTCCCAGAGATAATCTCTGATTCTGAGTTACAAAGCCCAAGTGCCTTTTTCCCAAATAATGAAAAAATATCTACTGATATAGAAGAAATAAGAGGATGGAATTGCTTAGGTTTGAGATATTTTTACCCATTATTGTCATTACCATCAGCTGATGGATATTATTTATTTTCCTGAACACAGAGAGCTTAAGACAGATGGTCTGCTTAGAGTTCCTAAATCTCCTTTCCAAAAGGCACTCTCCTCTCTCAGTTTGTGATATTCTGAAAATTTTTTTGCCTGTTGATGGAAACTGTATTCACCGCTGCTATATTCAAGATCTTACCTCAGCTTCCACTTCCATTACTCTGCCTCTGACTGGTCTTTCACAGTATGACCCAACCTAGGATCTGGGTTTGAAATGCCTGATAGAAATTAGACTTTAACAATTTTTAAAATTTATCTTGAACTCCCTGTAACTACTTTGCTCACCAGCTTCACCCATCATTCATTCAGTCTGAGCTATAGCAGTACATATGAGAGAAAAAAAGAACCTACGAAATCTGTTCAAAAAGGATCTATACCAGTTTTTATTTCAAAACACAGTAGTACATTTGTAGAAAGACAAGATAACAATCAGATGTAAGTCTGGCTTCTCATAACTTTGATAAAAATTCCTTAAAGATAACATGCTTTATAAATTCATAGTTTATTTTATATTTGTGCTGCATTCAGTTCTGTATAATTAATTTTCAGTACAGTGCTTCATTAGATGAGCTATTGAATAAAGAAAATAATTCTGTTTTCACCCCTTCATTTTTAAAGTCAGGAGTAAGATGCGCTAGACTACAGGCAGGTATACAATTATTAATTTTTGTTTAAAATAAAAATGGAAACTTAAAATAAAATCAATTCAAACTTTCCTCAGTGGGAATAAATTAATAGAAAAGAGATCCTGATGATGAAAATATCTGCATTATTATTTTGGTATTTCTCTAGACTTTATTCCCCTACTAAAAAAGACCAGAAGTGATGGCTTAATAGAATACATCCTTTATCTACCCTGGTTGGCCGTTCCTCACCTCTTAGGGGAATGTTGTCAAGAGTAAAACTCCCATGCCAGTTCCTTATACACTGCTGTGCAAGTCCTAAATTGACAAAATAGAAGAATTTCTTTACAAGTGGAAAAGGATTTTTTTTTTTTAATTTCAGTTTTAGCTTTTTACATAATAATGTTTGAATCAAAAACCTCAGAGAACCATTTGACTACTTTAGGAATTTTTTCTCAATCCCTCAGATGACTGGGTAACTCTGCATTCTTCCTGATGCTCACCATAACTTAGCTAGCCTAAGGGTGATATAAAACAGGATTCTTCAACTTCTTTGACAACTATGGCCAGATTTTATTAGTGTGTTGCTCATGGACCAGAGAACAAACAAACTTTATATGATGAATCACCTGGGGAATAGATTCAATCTGCATGCCAGGAATTGGGCAGCAACAGTGTAATGCAGAAATGGCTCCATTATGTTGCAGATACCATGTAAACAAGAGCTGGAAGTTGATGCATTTTTTTATGCTATTAGCAAAAGATGTAGTAGTTCTTTCTGCATAAACACAAACAAAATTAAACAAACAAGTGTCAAACATTAAATCATCATCACTAGCACATAGTCTGTTATTTTGACTGTATTATTCATGTAAGATGGTCTCATGGCTTTCTGATTAAAGCTGCCAGAAGTTATGTTCTTTAACCTCACTGTCATCAAGAGTCATTCAAATGGAGGCATTTTTAATTAAAGATCATTCTATTTTTTTCAGTAAGAGAAAAAAGTCACGTTAGATAATGGTCAGAAGCAAAAAGAAATTGTTCTGCTTGTCAGTCTCACATCACTCTCATGCTTAATTAGTTCTTGTTGTTTGGAGTCCCTAGGTGAAAAATGAAAACAAGCAATTTCCTAGCCAAGATCCCAACACTGGGATTTGCCATGATAAGGAAATTACTTGAGAATACACGTATGATGATGCAGGAAACTTCTTATCACCTGAACACAAGAAATTCCAGAATGCTCTTTATCTCTTTCAAATGTCCTTATGGCGTTCTGTTCACTCCAACCAATGGAAGTGCATGAAGACTCCATGGAATACTATATCACAGGACTGTGGTAACTCCTCTGTTCCTCATGTGTAGTAGCACTTTGTCTTTGGTCCCCCATATCACTGAGAGAATAAAAGAGATGAGAATGGAAACCTCTTTGGACCTCTTTTACCTACAGTACATGTCAAACTAGTACAGAAAGGCTGCAGCATCTTTGTGTAGGAGACAACGTGAAAAATTTAGGGTCTGTTTCTTTGGCTTTTGCCTTCAGCTCCTGCTTGGGGTTTTCTGACTGTCATTCCTCTATTGATACAGAAATGAGTTCATCTTCTGCATGCAAAATATTGCAAGTGAATTTGGATACTATAAAGACAGTGATATTGGATATCACTGCCTTTATAGTATCCAAATATTCTGCATGCAAAATATTGCAAGTGAATTTGGATACTATAAAGACTTCACTTTGCTCCTGTTTGTCTTTTTCTCAAGAAGGCAAGTTACGAGAAAACACAGAGGAATGACCATATGTAGTCCCTATTGCAGGAAACGGCCTGAAGATGGACACTTCCCTATGTTACAGCTACTGCTTTCTCAATTTCCTCTTCAGGCTTTTTTCAGACTCTGTTTTCATAGGAGGCTTTTCCTTTTCCTTGACCAATTCCTTAGGTTTCCCTGCCTAAAGAATCCATCAGCTTTTCCTACCTTATTTTACAAGCATCCTCCCAGCACCCGACTCACCTTTTGGACCTTCAGAATAATTTCTGTGCTACCCTTCTGGCCTTTGCAAATTGCTGCCTTTGTTTGATTAGACAACACTTGTTAGAGGAAATATCATCATCTCTCAGCTGCAGTCCCATTGTTTGGGCATTTTACGAAAGAGATGTCTTTTTATGTGAGTACAGTTAATGGATAATGGCCCATTATCAAGAAGCTGTGACTTTGCTCATAGGTTTTCTTTCCGCAGTGGAAGTCTTTGCTGTTGTTAGCACACAAATTTCTGGACCATTTACACAGAAGCAATTAAGGCCATATTCAGATAGGCTATTATTCTACCTAATGGGTACATAATAGGTACTTAATAGATATTTAGGCACCTATTATGCTTACCGGTTCAAAAGAGCAAAATTATTAGGCTCTTTTTGGAGGCCAAACAGGAATTGTCATGATGAGGAGGGCTAACAGGCGTCAGGATGCGTTATATTATGGGTTCAAATTCATTGTTCCAGGCAAAAGTGCAGAGGATTTCTTCTCTGCTTCCTCTGAAGGGGTTTTTACTTTCAAAGCAGAGCTCTAAGAATTTGTGCAGCGTCACAGACTTGGTGGTTGTATGAAAGGACCTGATGCAAGGATCGGGTGATTTTATCATAAAATGTCACAAGCCTCCATGAGTACAGGCTTTGTAGTTTAAAAACAGATTTTTTTTTCTCTTTCTTTTAAACTAGAATGATGTATGGAAGCTATTTAAATACTTCTTTATTTTTCATTTAAATAGTTTTTATCATTTAAAATATGAAAAGAAAAATGTGAAAGGTGCTAAATGCAGAGCTGTAAAAATTTTAAGTGTAACATTTTTTCTGTAATATGCAAAATAGACCACAAGTAGTAATTGCTCTGATAGCTGTAGAAAATAAGCACTTTTTGGTTTGTTGCAGAAGTATTTTAATAGATGAATTAGTTATATTCCAAATGCATTCTTGCCTAAAATATCTATAAAACTTGAATATATTTTACCTTTGAAAGAATGTATGGGTGTTTTCACTCCCTCTTATCCATCCAACTTTTCTGGTCATGCAGATTTAAAGTAGCTGCCAGGAATCAGGCTGCCATTCAGCAAGCTAAACAGAAGCCACTGCAATGGAGAGCAATAAACCAGAGGCCCTTGGCAGTGGTTAAACAGCTTGAAGGAAGCATTTTGATCTGCAAAAAGAACCCCAAACCGACCAATGCAAAACAAAACCATCAAGGCCCTGTTGGAAAATATACCAAGTTTAAAATTTTTTTATGTCACTTTAGTCAAGGGTTTTGTTCAGCTTTGCCCCGGGGGAAAGGAATTTTAAGTTTCTTTTCGAAGGACTGTTTCATCATTCAAGGCTGATCTCAACAGACTGGGAATAGCACAGAAGATACACAAAAGGTAATGACGATCAATGACCATCANGTAATGCCTTGATTCTCTAACACAGGATATGTTGTCGGAGAGTTTTTGGTTTTCCTGCAGAGGCAGCCCCAGAAGTCCAAAGAAATTCTTCTAAAAAATGCAAAGCCCATACAAAAAGAGAACAAATCCTGAAGCTTTGAAAAAAAGATAAATATTCCCCCGTCTTCTCATATAAATTATAATCAAGCTCAGTCAGCAACTTTTAAGTTTACAGGTGGAAATCTAGTCTCTCATCTCTCCATGCTGCCTCCCCTGTCTGGTGCTTTCTGATGCCTCCTAGTAGCAGTGCCTAGCTTCTTACCTTCTTACCTTCTTACTCTGCCTTTGCTAGAATCAGGAAACAACTATGAGGATTACTCTTGGAAAAAGCACTGAATTTATCCCAGATGTGGGAGCAGTCACATTATGGAAAGAATGGAAGCAATCTTTTGCTTAAGCTGTCATTAAAACAATGTCTGTGTAGCTTCTGAGCACATCGTCCTTACATAAAATGATAGTTCTGATGATAAAATATTTAAACCTGGGTCTCAGAGGATCTCTAATTCTGCCTGTGGATCCCCACAGAAGTTCTTTAGACATTTCAAATATTCTATTAAGACTCCTTAGAACTGTTTTTACTGTCTTTTGATGATGAAACTCTACACCAACATTTCCTGATGCAAGTTGAATCTCAGCAGCAGAATGTATGATTTTAAACCCAAAGGTGAAGATGAAAGTCTGAGTTTCTAATGCTCTACTAATAATTCTGCTTTGGCAGCTTACAAACCAAGTGCTGCAAGGTGAGAAAGAAGTAAATCAGATCAAAACAGTTCCAAAGACCCAAACAAAAGAATAACAAACCAAAGCAAAGCAGGAATAACACACATTTCCAGAATTCCTTCTGGTTTTCCTTCTGGCCTCCTCTTCCCAGAAAAGGGGTGCACAAAACCTCTGACATCAGAAGAGTCCCTCTCCCCAGTGTAGCCCTGGAAGCCACAGCTGTTGGCTGCTGCCTGCACTGCCTGGTGGTGCCAGGGCATAGTTCTAGGAAACCTGATTTTCAAAGCTGAAACATTAATGGCTTTTAACCTGTAAATCATTGTAGTGAGGAAAGCAAATATCATAAACTTCCAGATTTGAAAACATTTTTCCTTCTCCAGTTCCTCAAAAAAAGTATCTGCTGTGACCAAAAGATTGAAAGTCACTAACGTCAAAAAACTGCTGAGCTGACTCAGAGAGAAGTCAAGAGCTTAAAAAGCAGCCCTCTTTAGCATAATCTTTCCATGACATTCCTAATGGACCCAAAATTGCAATGGTCAAAATAATCGCATATTTTGATGTTAATAAAAGATGTGTTAAGATGTCTTTCAGTGACAATCCTATTAAACTATCTCAATTTTACATGGTCTTAAACTCTGTTCGTCTACATGTACTGAGTACATTGCAGTCTCAAATGAATATGTTACAATCATTAGATCAAACATCTTTCATTTAATACCAATCATTTACCCAGGATTATGCAAATAAATAAATAAATAGAAATTTAATCCTACCAAATCACCCAGCCTTATTGCCTTAGCAGAAACTTCAGAACGTTTCTCTCACTGATTTTTGAGAAAATTGCTGTTCATAGAAGATAGAACTGTGTAGACACACAGGCAGGCCTTGACATCTACATCCATATACCTGCTAATGAAATGCTTTGGAAGTCAAATCTGGTATCTGAGGGTCTGAAGCTCAGAAATATGAGTTAAAAACTTACTTGACAAATACGTGGAGAAAATCAAAAGATAAATACAGAGAACTTTGTTTAGGAAATCCAAGACCCACAATTCTTAGAGTCTAGGGAGGTATCACTACCTGCTACTCCTGTTCTTTTGGGGTTTTTCTCCGTGCATGATGCATTAGGTTCTGCTGAAGTTTGGAAACTAGTGGTATGAGAAGGAACAGCTAGAAGAGTAAAATGCTAATGACAGAGTGAAGATTATTTAGCACTACGCATTACCCTGCGCTTTGCTTATTAAAATTCTCCTTAAAATTGAAAGTAAGCAATCAAGCAAGGCAGTCATTTTAGCAAAACAGCAAAGTAAAAGAAGGTCTTAGGAAAAAAAACAAAGACTTTTCACAAAAATTAAAGCCTAGAATAAGAAAAACATGAAATAACATAGAAACTTTAATGCATTAATACAAATTTATTTTTCTAAATATAAGCCCCTAGCGATAACGGCAAAAAGAGATTTCAAGGAACAAGTTGTTAGTTACATAAAAATGAAAATCCTTAGTTTTATCCAAACATATCAGAAGCAGGAATCCAACCAGAATATAAAGTTGAATAGACAACTGAAATATACTGACTGATCTCAAGAAAGAGAAGGTCATAGCATAATATTTTTTTTTCCACTAATACAAAAAGAATGAGGAGGATGAGGGAGCAACTGTCTCATATTAAAGTGTCAGATGTCAGAATAGTTCAATAGAATACCTTGTTGCAAGACATCAATACAATTTCTTAACTAGGAGAACTAAGGAAATTCAAATATCAAATTGCTGAAATACTGACTATGGTAACCAATCTGTCAGTCAAATTAGCCTCTCTGAAGGGCAGCAAGAGGTATCTAGCTATTTCTAGGTGCTTGATTTCAAAACTAAGACTAAATAAATGCTATGAAAAAGACAGGCTTATTAGATAGTGAAGTAACTATGATACATTAAAAAAGGTCAATGTACTTTATGTAAAGAGAATGTGATTTGCAACATAATTTTTGCTTCTCAAATCTGCTGGAGTCTTTTGACAGAGTCAGTGGAATGAGTAGAAGATACATTTAGAATAGCAAGTTAAAGTCTACAGATGACTGTGAAGACCTCCAGGAATATCTTGTGATATTAGCTCTGGAAATGGGAATGAAATGGCAGATAAAATTCAATGCCAATGAATGCAAAATAATGCATTTGGTGGGAGAAACACAATAACCCTACTATAGATGCACAATAATGAGCTCTGAAAGATCTTGTAGTCATTATAAGTAGATTTTTGAAAGCATCAGCTGAATGTTCAGAGGCAGTTAAAGTGGTAAATAGAATTTAGGAAGTATTACAAAAGTAATAAAGAACAGAAATTGTCATTATGACAATACATCTGGTGAGTCTGTGTCTTGTGGATATAATTCTGATCACTCTTGTTAAAAAAAGAAGCAACAGAAGTAGGGCAGTTTGAAAGGCAGAAGATAAATCAGATCCGAAATATGGAGATTAAAATAATATGGAGAATATTATGAATATTCTTCACTTTGGAAACAAGATGGCTGATAGGAGGAATGTACAAAAGATGATGTAAAATCTCAAACAGTACAAATACTGTAACCAAGTAAAGTTTACCTTGTAACAAAATTGTTAGGGCACAAGCTTAAAAGAATTTAAAGGAAGGTCTTATTATAAAATACAGTATAGTCTCCGTTTTTATGAGGTGATAAAGCTCAATAATAGGGCTAGAAGAAGAATTAGGAAATTTAGGTATAAGTTTCTCAGACATCAGTAGAAGGAAATGTCCGGAGAACAATCTCAAGGTCAAAAAGTCCTTAACTGCTGGATACCAACAACTAGGTGACTGTACCAAGAGAGGTGCAACTTTTTTGTACTTTTTTGGTTTTTGTACTCGTCTTACCCTTTCATTTGAATCATCCACTGTACAGCACTTCTGAGACCTGGCGAGTTTTGCTGGGTTTGATACAAGAGAGATTCTTGCCATCATTTGCATTCTCTTTTACTGACCTTTGTCCAAAACCATACCTCTTTGGTGAGTTCATTCCTGTAAATAAATGGTACTCATCATATTGAAGATGTGTCAATAGACAGGAAATTTCAAAAGGCATTAAGTAATTAACCCCAAAGCTTCTGAGTGGCTTAAATTTTAGGAATCATCAGTGTCTTTTCTACAACTAGTTAGAAGACACTGAGTTGTAAGTTGTCCTACTGTACAAAGCATCCAGTTTGGACTAAGTTTTTTAA
>WAAG01013944.1:50397-98080 GCA_013390105.1 Tichodroma muraria | reverse complement strand
CTTTTTCCAAGGATTTAGTTATCAGGCGTTATAAAAAAGGACCATGTTTTATGCCATCCTTCGCTGTGTCCTGCTACCTTTCATTAATATTTTATATAAAATGCAGCACAGCCTCGTTCTTATCTGCACTCAAGACACCATGCTGTAATCATGGAATTAAAGCCAAGGAGTCTCTATTTTCACAAGATGGTTATGAACTACAGAAAACTGTCACAATTAAAAACCTGCTTTACTAAATGTTGCCTGTTGCCTTATTCAGTAAACAGCAAAACCATGGAATAATAACTAGCTTCTAAAACCTAACTAACACAGCATTCTTACCCAGAAAGAAATAACTTATGAATGAAAATAAGTGAAACAATTACAAATTAACATTATTTTTCTTGTTTTGCTCCCATAAAACCATGTGGAAAAGCTAGGATTTTTTCAGCAGTATTTATTTGTGAGGGTCTAATCAGCTTCTTGCCTTCTGAAGAAACACTACTCATTTTACTAACAAAGTTAGACCTAGAAAGTATCAGGAGTTGGTATGCACATGCATGATGAATATCAACCCCTGTCTCTCAACTTCCCAAAAAGAGAAACAAAAGTCTTACAACCCTTTGTATATGTTTCATTGTGCTATGCTGTCACGTAGAAAGATCAGGGTTTAAAGTTTTATGATTCCGTGTGGAATAACAAAAGAAATACATTATATGCTGAGAAATACCCACTCTTGATTTTGCATCAAAGAAGAATTTGAAACAGTCACAGCCTTGCCTTCCTACATGAACAAATGGCAGTGATTACCAGCCCAAATGACTAGATACAAAATTGGATAAGGAAGCATGTGGGAAGCGGATGAATATCTTAGCATGAATTACCTTTCAGTTACTTCTTCCATTTAAGTGGATCAATATTAGTCCCTTAGATTTAAAATAAACTTTGGATTATAACACTGCCAAGCTCAAGCAGAGATAAGAACATACAATATATTAAGAAACCTCTTTCACTATGACTTTGAGGCATCTGGCTGGTGGTTACTGCCAAAATCTGAAGAGCATCTGCTCTCACTTTAGCAGTTTATATTCTGACGCTGGTGAATGGAAGCACAATCTCTGAAACAGCCTTTGGGGAACACTACTGAGTTGCTCGACAGAGCTCTTACTCAGAAAAGAGAGGAAGAGATTAATATTACAGAAAACTTGAAAGATCTAGCTTCCGAGAAAGGAGAGGAGCAGTTTCCTAATACTGTACACACTACAAATCTCTCTTTTACTAAAATATAAAAAACCTGCCCTAAAACTGAAGTGATTAAGTATGAATAGACCTAAAGGTAGAAAACATGTTTAAGTCATATTCAGGCAAAAGTAAGAAGAAACAATGTATCTCATCTCATTTGTCAACAGGCATAATGAAAACAGAAGAATGAGGACTCACATAACAGACTTTTTCCTAATGTGCTCGAGAGGTCACAGGCGCTTTGCTCAGTCCTGGTGTTGTCACAGCAACATATGGCAATACTGAGTCTTGTCATGAACTTACAATGTCATTATTTTAAGTGCCCAGTAGCACAAATTACTAAATTTGTGTGTGGTCCTAAGCAAACAACAAATCTGGCCACACACAATGAAAACCCAGCTTTCTAAAACTTCAAAATCAGCTGAAGGAATTCTCTCCTCAAGAGCCATAGATCCCAGATAGTAGCCACTTCTGAACTCCACAGCCACTTTCAAAACTATAAAAGGCTTCATGTAAAACCAAAATAAAGCTCTAAAAGTGGCTGCAGGAGATCACTAGGAGTGGCCACTCTTCTGCATTCACTACTTTTGAGAAGTAAATCCCTGCAGCTGCTTTTAAAATCTTTGAAAGTTTCATTTCAATTATCAAAGCAAATAAAGCTTCAAAAACAGCCATAGGGATTTGTTCCTCAGAGGAGCAAACCCCAAAAGGCAGTGATGAATAGTGTGATGGGTTCTGTGGCTCTTAAAGTATGTACAGATTCCTGTAAGTCCTGCACTTCTAATTACAGCTCCATGTTGTGCAGCAATTGTTACAGCCAAACAGCTCATTAAGGCTTATGTGGCAAATTCATTACTGATTTCCCATTCTTTTTAAGCAGTTCTATGTCTGTTGCCTTTTCCTTTTCTTACACCTGTATCAGCTGTTATGTGAGCATCCCTCCCAACAGTTTCTCAGACACACTCCATGAAGACCATGCTGGCTGCAGTCTCAGGTGGTGCTAAGCCAGCCCCAAAGGGCAGGACATGCTTCCCAGCCGTCATCACATCCTCACAGCGAGCTCACTACAGCCTGCAAAACCATTCCTTTCTCAGAAGGGGAACTTAAAGTGGCATTTTGTAAAGTACAAGAGTGAAGTCTGACAATAAGTCAATGAAGAACTTGCCTGCAACTGCAATATAAAAAGGCTCCCGTTAATTCAATGAACACAAATAACATTTCAGAAGCAACCACATGACTTAAAAAACACTAACTGCACAGACTTGCAACAAGATTTTGGTCTTATCTTTAAAACTCTGAGAACCAGATCCCCAAAAATTTGTGATGTAAGCATAGGTCTGAAACCAGTACAATTTACACCCCTAAATAACTGGAGCCTAGTATGTTAAGACACTGATGGCACTGAAAACACCACCAAAATTATGCTGAAAAATATACATTTTAGTATCAGAACACATATATTAATGTGCATATATGTATATTAATTATGTTGTATAAAATACATTGTTTTATAGAAGCATATTTCCCAACCTTAAAACATCACTGATTTCGAAGAGTTATTCTACTAAAGTTTTTAACTTCCATTTTCAAATGGCAGAATAAATAAACATACCTTTTTGCCACAATAAATAAACAAGAGTTTTTCGAAAACATGCGATAAGAAAATCACTATGAACTTAAATAGATGCAGGTGTTATGAACTGAGTAACTGGTTTGCATGTGGAAAGAAAATCTTGACAGGAAACTTAAGCATTCTGTTAAATGTTATTCACAGGTGTCCTCTGTGACCTGCACTACTTACTTTACCTCCCTGTTTCAATCTTCTCGTGTGCAAAACACGGAGGATTGTGAGAAATAATTAATGTTTGCAAAGAGCTTTGAGATCCTTGGATATAAAAAACATGGGAAAAGCAAGAAGTTCAATAGTACCAGCATGCTATTTTATTTCCAACTTGAGGTAAAAGTTACTTTTATCACAAAAACCTTGAAAAGTTTAGAAATACAAAATCATGTAATTAAATGCTTAAAAAACCATCTTAAGTGCTAAGCATATTCTGTTCCTCAGAACCTCATCACTCTGAAGGACACCAGAAGGAAAAGATGTGCTTCTCACCCGTTTCAAGGATGCGTTTATGGAGAGGTATAGCAGCAAGAAAGGGTTCATCTTTACAGGACTGGATCTGGGTTCCAACCAAGTCAGAGTTGGTAGCCATAATTCGGGCACTTTCTTCATTAAGATTAACGCCAGCCATAGAGGCAACATCATTGATGTCGTCGTCATCTCTACAATAAAAAAACCCCAAAACATATAAAACCAAATTCTGCATGTAATATATTAATTTTTTCATCATCTGCTTCTCCAGAAGTAATCATCATGCCACATCCCCAGTGGGTGGGCCAATTGAGACAAACTCTAGTGTCTCCATTTTCATAGAATATCATCAGAAACAACCACATATTTCTCTGACCATATCAGGAAAACATCAGAAGCAGGAGAGTTTGACTGGTAACAGCAGGTGGGACAGAGGTGTCTCCATCTGAGAGTCAGTGACACCAGTGAAACCAGGCCAATCAGGAAACAAAAGGCAATGATCACCACTAACAACTGAACACCGGGCTTTTCTCTTTATAAAGAAAACTAGGCATAAAATGGTAAAAAAAAAACAAACAACAAAAATTAAAAGCAAAATTATGAATTTTTAATGCTGCACTGTTTCACAAGTTCTTACTAAAACAGGCATCAAAGCATTTTCAGCAACAGTCAGGGAAGATTCTTTGACCATGCTGAGCTCATAGGTGAGCCTGGGCTTCAAGTGTGGCTTGAGTATGTGCCGGTATTTTCTCTGGCAACATACAAATAATAATTGTGTCAACAAGTTTTAGAAAAATGAGCTGCATTTGAGAAGATGATAGCAACTCCCAGGCCATTTTTTGCCCTGCAACATCCTTTTTAACACTTGAGAAAGTACAAACAAATTTGAGTTTCCATACCGGTATCTCCCAAACACCTTTACCTCCTCCCTGGCTGAGGTATGACTCAGAGCTGTGGAAACAGCCATCTGGATTCAGCACATTCTGTTTCATAGCTATTATTGACACAAATACTATTTCAAAATATTCTAGAGTGATTACACAACCTTTGAGAATACTATTTTCAGAATATATATATATGTGGATAAGAACATTCAAGTACAGACTATTACTGTATAAACAAACAAACAGAAGTTTAAAAGATTTTTTTAGAAATTGTTACATACATGATGTCCCATGCACCCTAAATTATTTTGTCACTTGTAACAAGCTTAATGCCCACAGTAAAAACCAACAGCTGCAAGTAAGGTCTGAGAATAAAAGTAGAGAAATCTGGAAATCCAGAAATCCATATTTTAGGTCCTCCCTCTCCTCCCATACTCTTCCTGTTATCTGCACTACAGCAGCTAATTTTGGTGGAAGACTACTATGGTTTGATAAATACTGGTTTTGTTTCCTTTTTTGTGGGAAGAAGTCAGGAAGGGACTTTTATTTGTGTAAACCTGCAGAAATGTGCTGAACACTTGAGGCAGAAAATGGAATATTTTACAACGTTTTTCAGAAAATTTCTACACAAACAAGCTTCTATTAATTTCCAGGAGTGTTCTTGTCTTAAAATGAAATTCCTGAGAACAGGGTTGCAACATCATAGAACGGTTTTGGTTGGAAGGAAACACAAAAGCTCATCCAGTGCCACCCCCTGCCATGGGCAGGGACACCTTCCACTAATCCTAGGCTGCTCCAAACCCATCCAACCTGGACTTGGATCCTTCCAGGGATCCAGGGGCAGCCACGCTTTCTCTGGGCAACCTGTGCCAAATCCTCAGCACTTTCACAGGGAACAATTTCCTAATATGCAATGTAAACCTATTTCCTTTTAGTCTGGAGCCATTCCCCCTTGTCCTGCCACTCCACACCCTTGGAAATTGTCTCTCCCCATCTTTATTGCAGGTTTCCTTCAGGCACTGCAAAGCCACAGCTGGGTCACCCTGGAGCCTTCTGTCCTCCAGGCTGAAAAATCCCAATCCTCTCGGCCTTTCTTCCCAGGGGAGGTGCTTCATCCCTCCATTGCTGTCACTTTTACACGACATGGTGTGGACACGATACTCACAGAGGGACCCTGGGCTGCAATGAGGAACTGGCTCCATGCCCCCACGCAGCCCGCCCGGGACTGCCCCCAACACCACACAGCCAACACCGACTGAAGTAGCCAGCGCCTAACCCAAAAGCTTGGAACTCTACAAATGAACAGCCGCAGGTAAAACTCAGAGAAACTAGGATTTTGTCGGGTTAAAACCTGAATGCTTGAAATAGAATGAGAATCACCCAGGACTCACAAGGCGCAAATCCAGCAGGCCTCAAACCACGCGAAAACCAAACTCCTATCAAGGCAGTTACCAGAACACAAACTCCAAACTACATAAAGCAGCAAAAGCTTCTGGAACGCAGACTCGAAGCCAGAATTTCAAACTAAAGCTCAAACTGACCAAGCTACGAATGCACGGTGACGCCCCATGGGCCCCCACCCCGCAGGAGCCGGGAAACACCAACCCAGAGGTTCCAGCCACCCTTTCTGGCCCTTCAGGCAGCAGCTGTCACAGCTGGGCACAACTGGCCAGCAGCAACCAAGAGTCTCAACCCTGCATTTCCACATCAGGTTGCCAGGACAGAGGTACTTGTATCTCCTTTAAGCAATCATCCATTAAAAAAATAAAAATAAATCAAGACAGAAGTCTTGACTTCCAGAACATAACTTCTAAGAGAAGTTTATACTTCTCTCTCCTCTTATTTCACAGCTGAAGAAAGCACCATCGATCTTTTACCTTCCTTCTGCTTAGCAGTTTAGCTACTCCAATTCTTATTCAGTGTACAGATCTGTGACCACATTACAAATAAATATTTTCTGAAATAAAACCAGACAAGTAATTTGAACACAAATTAGATTTCAATGAAATTATCAAAAGTGATGCTTATAGCACCTACATAGCATCTTATAGCATCTAAATAGCATCTACAAAGGCCATCACTGTGACTCCCGGATAGAATCATTTTCTTCCATCTTACACTTGCAAGCTACAACCTGCAAGTACATCCCTTTTTTTTCAGTATTACATGGACGATAAATAAGAAATGTATTAACCACACCTGGGACTACAATTTTTTCTCACAGGAAGAACTTTATCCATATATTCTTCCCTACGTCGAGGAACCTTAATGAAAAATGTTTGGATACTGAAACATACATTTATATATAAAGAGAGTTGCTATTCTTGCTGAACTGTTTCCTATAAAAGTGAACTTTTAAGCCCAGATAAGTGAGTTTTCAGAAGTCATTCTGTGGAACAAATATGCCATCCAGTGGTCATCTAGACTGATGATTACTGTCTATCTTTTCCTTTTTCATCAGAGCACAGTATTTAACAATTTCATATTTCTTGGCATATATTACTATGCCTGTCCTAATTCTACTGCTTCAGTAAGTATTTCTGGGTTTTACTGAGTTAAATTCTGAGTCTCATAGGATGAATCTAACATTCCAACACATGTGGTATTTTTAAGATAGCATGAGTTCTCAAACTTCTTCCAAACACTAAAACTGTATCTTAAAATAATCCAAGAGTCCAGTTCTTCCTCCTATATTCAACCTCTTGTAACGATTTTCCCTTTCCTTTTCATTATAAACACTCATGCAATTACCAAAAAAAAAAAATCTTATCTAAAAATAAGCAAGAAAACCCAAAGTATTTGCACAGTTATCTGTGAAAGGCTTCAAAGATTTTGTTTAAACTAAGACAAGCCATTATAAAAACCTGGTGGAATTTTCCTTATGAACAAACCTTAACTGCATGATTGCAGAGTTTTTCTTTCTCATGCACTTCGTCAGATTTGAGCCACTGCTCAAATCTGTCCCAAACTGCAATACTGAACTGGTCCCAAATAATCCAGAAGAATGCATAAAGCAACTGGGAAAATATTATACTATTGACTCTCCTCTCTCTTACAAGGCAAATTGCATGTTATTAGGACAAAGTCCCTACATCCCAGATTCCATGGATCACACAATCAGAGATTAACAATACATGGCATATAAATGGTGACTTGAAATTACTGCAACAGCCACTACTGTATTATATTTTACAATGCCAGATTCCACTTACACATTAATTATAATGTTTATTCTGACTTTCATGTTGAAAATTAAGTATTTCCCTAATACTGCTTTGCCACACAATTCATTTACAGTCTACGTGGAATCTTCTCCCTGATAAGCAAATTGCTGATAGAACAGACCACATTTATGGTCAGTATTTTTCTTTATTTTGAAATATATGGAAAAAACACAATCCCCTTATAGCTTGAAATATTCATTTGGAAAAACAGAAACTTCAAGGGCAAGGTTTTGTCACATACCATTCTGAGATGAAAACTTTGAAGTTATCCATTTAACATCCACATTAGCTTTCTACCACTTCAAAGGCAAACTGCTTTTGCTTATGTTGTAAAACTTTTATTTTTAAAAATGAAAATAAAATACTAGACAAGAAATTATTTTTTTTGGCTACGCAAGGGATGTCTGAAAACAAATTTTTCATTTCCACATAGAGTCTACCTCAAAATGCAGCAAGACAGCAGAATAAAACACAGATACTAAGATCAGCTTCAAATCACCTCAGAGACTTCACAGAACTATCTCTGAAAACAAACCCCATCACACTGGCTGTACAAAACCTGGCACTGCCATGTTCCAGGAGGTCAGATGTAACTTGGAAATACCACTTCAGAAAAGGGAAGGTTTCTGTGCAAAGGAGCGCGCGGCACCCTATGGCAAACAATACACATCATCATCCCACACACCAAGGGACAGATCTGTTCACTTCTGGCCTTGCCATGCAATGCCACTGAGCCCTGCTCAGTACAGTTTGGAAGTGGTGGGACAACACAAGAGGACAAACATCCACCTCCATCCTTGGAGAAACGCAGAGCACACATGGACCAGGCCCCGATCCAACCAAACGCGCTCCGAGCGGGAAGCTGGAGCTTCCAAATGAAATTATTCTATCTCAACCTCAGGAACAAATGTTTCCACTGGTTCCCTTTAATGGCCACTACCTGAATTGTGGGTAAGAATCACTTGAGAGCCTGCTGCTTGCAGCACATCAGGAGGAGCTGGGGTCAGTGGGAACTCTGAGGGTTCAGAGGTGGCTCTGAGGGTGGGAACACCTCAGACGAGGTGATGAGCAGCAGCTGTGGACAAATATGCAGGTCCCTGGCAGACTTCAGTGGGATTTTTGCTTCTCACAGCTACAGAAACCTCAAGCTGGCCTGCTACTGCAAAAACCCAAGTCCAGACCTCTGCTTGCAAAAAATTACTAAAAATGAAATTCAAATTTCTGTTCTTAGGTATTAACACAGTTGAAAAGTCAACTAATTGGGGTTGTATGTAGTTCTCTCCAAAAAATACAGCAACAATAAATTTAATACCAAAAATGTGACCTAAAATTTCACAAGCACAGCTTCACATTGCAGAACTCCTGGGTTCAGAACGCTGCATCACAGAACAGCTACTGTAACAAAAAGAGAACTCATGTGAGCAGTCTTACGGTTCATTAATAAATGCTGACCTTAAAGGCATAGCTGTAATTTGCAAAAGTCTTAATTGCTAGATCTTTTATGTAATTCCATCTTGTATCTCCTACAGTTCAGAACAGAAAAAAGAAGAGAAAAAAAAAAAAGAAAACAATGAAGTTCAAATTTCTGTTGCTAGTGACCAACACTTTGCTCACAAAAGCGAAAAGCTCAAATAAGTTATTTTAAAGAAAGCAAAATAATGAAACAAATATGCAATAATAAAACACTAAGGGCAAAATAAATTTATACATAACATAACTATTTTTCAAAATTCTTGCTTTGCTTTAGATGCCAGTTTGCCTTCTGGCTAAAAACACATTCTTCACACACGCTGGGAATGCTGAGGAAAACTAGTCAGCATTCAGAGGATTAATACAGATTTCCAGCTCTGTGCCTTTAGGCTTAATAGTCAGACATCTATTTGTCCTCAGGAGAGGTTAGGGGTTGAAATGCAAATATGCAAACAACTGAATTCTTTGTTAAGATATCAGGAAAAAAGCTTGATCTTTGCTGCTGTTTAATAAATCCTTGTAATTTTATGGACTTATTTAAATGCAGCTTTGTGTCTTACTATTTTGAAGGAGAAAACAATGTAAGGAAACCAACACATTCATTCTGACTAAAATTTGTTCTCTAGAGGAAAAATGACATACACCCTTGACAGCTTATTTACCAAACTCACTAAAGATTTATTGATTTATCAATCAGTGCCTTGAGCATTTGCTTCTCCCCAAGGGAAAATTAACAATTCCAGCTAACCTAATATATTCTATGTATAAACTAAGTGAATGCAAGAATCAATCCTGGCACAGTTTACAACATCCAGTTAAAAAAATGCTGTCCCTTTTGGTGTATGTAAAATTGAAAGCTATACTAACGAAGAATAAATGCTCATGTTGCTTACAAACATAAAAAATACTTATTAAGACAGTACAATTGAACCCAACAGACATTTTACTTCATTTAAATACTCAGTGGGAGGCAAAAGCATTGGAAAATAAAAAATTGAATGATTTTGCTTCCAGATTAATACTAAGTACTACTACTATTAGTTACAATACTGACATGCCTCAAAGCAGAGATATTTCTAAGAGCTACAAATTCTTTTACTTCACCTGCAAAAGCATAAGCCTGAAAATTAATTAGTGGTTTGATGATGTCAGAGCAACATAAGAATCCCAGAAGACAAAAATTAAAATCTAGAAATATTTTGTCATTCAATAGAGAAAGAAAATATTTTAACACAACTAAAATGGTGTTATCAAGAGCAAAATGCAGTAAACATAAGACGTGCTCTTCACTACAAAAAGTAAAAATATCCCAAATATATATAAATAAAGGTCTGAAGTATAAAAAACTGGCAGAGCAGCTCAGTACATCACTGCTACTGTGCTGAACCTTTGCAGCATCTGGTTCCTACAGATGCTGCAAAGGTGGGTTCCCACAGGGGCCCACAAACCACCCAACCTCTATGACCTAAGGAAGCACAGGAAGCTCAGATACAGCCGAGTCTTCCCTTTAAAACCAGGACCAACAATCCCCCCCCACTCAGGGATCCCCTCCCAGGCCCTGGGACTGCTCCTGGCCGAGGAGGGGCCGCTTCAAGAGGCCTTGTCCTCCCAGACAGGATCTTCCCAGCAAGACACGTTCCACAGGAGCAGCAGAATCCAATGTGTAACAACACCAACCACAGATTGTTTTAAATCCTCGTGCACGTAACTCCATTCAGCAGAAGTTGTGTTATAATCCACAGAATTTACGGTTTTGTTAAACAGTAAAATGTGCATTTAGAGAAAAATCCTCACGATATGTTATCATCCCCTCCCCTTCCTAAAAATAGAATTAAGTATGAAAATTGCCATCCAATCCCAGGGAAAAAAGACAGGAATTATTGTAAAAGACTGCCCTCTGGTGTTACACCAATTCTAAATTCTGTTTTATATTTCAGATCCCCCCAACCACCCCGCTGCATTTTTTTATTATTATTTTTTCTTTTTTTTACCTGAAAGAACCACCTCCAGGGTCATTCAGCTTGTTTTTCTGATTTGCAGAGACCTGAACACCAAAGCCCCCAGGACTTTTACTGGCTTGTATTGTTGGTGCCTTCCCTACTGTGCCTGAAAAACACCAAGCAATGTTATTATGAGCTGTCTTAGACAATTTACATCAAAGAACCTTCTGTCCAGGAACTAAATTTAACTGTCTGTAAATTGCAAACAAAGGAAGTTATTATTTTTAAAGACTATGTGCTGAAGAAGAACAATTTAAAATACAAAATTTGTATTAACATTACATTTGTTCAATATTTACAGAACAATGAAGATTCCAAAACTGAAAACCACTGGCCATAAACAGCTATAATATTTATAATGGCTATAAGTGTGTTTGCAATTGCCAGTAAACCACTTTTCTGGATAATCTGCACAGAATAAAGAAGGTGAATTTGAAATGTTCTTATTACAAATACTTAGAGTTACTCAGAGTATTAGCTATGCCTTTTACATTTTCTATATAGTAATTGTTCTTTATTGCAGTGAAAAACATGTATTTCAGAGCTAAAAGCACTGCATGTACTTTAAAATGTTTTGCATATAAAAGAAAAAATACTATTGCAAAATTTGACCCACACCCCCATAAAGGTTGTCTTTTGCTTTCTCATCTTGACAGCAATGACTCAAAAATAATTCATGTCTGTATCTAGATTTTAGAAGTCTTGAAGTACAAGTAAAACAGGGCTTTCCAAATGAGCCAGTGTGGTGGACATTCAGTCAATTAGAGAGATCTAAATTCCTCTCTGACATGAAACCTCTGGAGCAGGCCCTCCTTGACTGCCTAAGCACATTTACTTGGGTTACATTTTGGGTTTCCTTGAATCCCACCTGCGTTTTGGCATGTAAAAATAACTGATGTCTACTTGATTTAAAAGATCTCACCTCTCTCTTGTGTCTCACTCCATCTTATTGAGCATTACAGACGTAGTGTTTGAGACTTTGAGAAGGACATGAAGGTTGTTCCTGCATTCCAGTGACTCAGTTGCACATAAGTGGCATGGTAAGAACCTCGGTAGAGTTACAGGATTTTTCTTTCATGAATAGTAAAAAACTGAAACACAACTATCCTAATAAATCCTTCTAAGAACATTCCTTGGCTAATACAAAGCTAGCTTTAACCAAGTCCTGTGTTATTTTTTTTTTATTTTGAAGTCTTCATCAACTCCAACGTATGATCTTAAAGAGAAACTAATTTGATAGTGTTTGCTGAGTTCTCCATCTATATAAACTTTAATGTGAACTCTCAAAATTAGTAAATACAAAACCAGATTTAGGACTTCAGGCTCAAGCCTGGGGAATAAAAATATTTCGTCAACAGAACACTCAAGGTCCATGTGATGTCACAGACAGCATTAGTTCATGGACCAGGCAATTCATTTATCTATTTCAGATGAACTAATGGAATGGTTTTCTACTAAGTGAACTGGAAGGAAGGAAAGAAATAATACAATAATAAAAATTAGAAGATTTCTGCTTTGTACAATTAAGACCCAGAAGATTAAAAATGTGTTAACCTTGAAAATTATTGCAATGGCAAAATTAAAGCAACAGCACTCCTCCAGAATTAATATATTTCTTTGGAATCAGCATCAGTGCTTTGTTTTCTACAGATGATAACTTTTGATTGGAAAAACACACCCAAAGCATGTCTATCCATACGGATATGGAAGAATTAAGTCTCACATTCATCCCAAGTATATGTAATTCTACTCAATGGATCGGGCAAAGTGAATGTAAGATTTGGGATGACATTTAAGTTTTCTGGTTTAAATATATCACAACCATGCCTGACTAAGGGTTAGACATAAAATATGCCTAAAACATCCATTTTTATTATGGGTAGAGCATATTTTGAAAATTAATATCACCTGTGGGCTTAGATAGTTCATGGGATTAGTAATGACATACAGAGTCTTTCACCACTGCATCCTTGCTTCAAATTTTAATTAGCGTGATCTAGAAAAAATAAGCTCAAATTTAGGAGCTTATAAGTTCCTAGCTGTATTTCAGCACTGGTTAAATAGATGCAACAAATACTCTAGTTTATTATTTTATTATTTGGTTCAATGTCTCCATCCATAAATTGGAATTCACCTAATTATTATACTAGTAGAGTGCTTCAGTAAAGGAGTGTGAATTTTTCTTGCAGTAACAATGGTGTTAATAATAATTTTAATATATTAAATATATTTAATATAATTTTATTTATATAAAAAGTCCTTAAAGCCTGCCAGTTTTATCTAGACTACTGTTTTAAGAAGCATTACATCTGTTCACACGGATGTACTGAAGATACATTACACTTGGAGATTCATTCCTGTCAAGGAGGAAACGGCAGCACTTTGTGGAGGTCAGCTCAGTTCTGAAGAAACTATCCTTAACAAGGCACACTCCACAGAATTATGCTACTGTAATTTTTATTCAGATGATGTCCTATTCCAGTATATTATCTCCCTCTGCAGGAATACCTAGGTCAGTATAAAACATCATTACACTGGTGTTTACAGTAAAAGGTTTTAACAATATATCACAATGATGCACTCTTGACAGTGCTGCCAGCACACAGACAGACTGCTCACTAGATGTGGGCTGCAGGATGAATGGTTTTATACTTGGATGTTTTCTAAATGCTTATTCTTGTTTGTTTTGTCTGTGTAAATAAAACAATATACTGGAGGGCTTAACCAAACCTGTACATTGGAATAAGCTCACCAGAAAGTAGGACCTCGCATAAATTGGCTTTTATGAAACCATCTACTGTAAGCCAAACTGCCAGTTAAGTTGCATTGCACTGGCTGATCAAGGGCTATCAAGAATAAACCATATTCTGAATCTACTGTTTAAAAGACAGATGCCAGCATCATGCAAATTCTCAGCACACTGTTGACATTCACAACTTGGAGACTGCACAAGCAAAGAAATGAAATCTGCCTTCACTCTCAGACACATTAGTCAGAAGTGAAAGCTCTTGCTATAAGATGCATGGACATGTTATAAACTCAGGACATGAGTATCAGTGCTACCAAACAAACACATTTTATGGTGAGTAACTGTATTTCTTAACTTGGAAAACAGCCTACAGGATTACAGCGACAGCTTGGTCTCTGTGTCCATTCAACCTTTGGATTCCCCTAGGAGAGCAGAGCAAGTAAAACATCAACTGCTATTAAACATTTTTGATGCTTTTTTTCCCAAGGAGAACAGAAACGACCAAGCAATGAAGTCAAGTAGGCAGCAACAGCTTTTATGTGCATTTAAACTAGTTTGATTCCTGATTCAGTACCTGAAGATGACAAGCTCTGTATTCCATTACAAACCCTCAATCATGTAAATGCCCACATCCAATAAGATACTCTCAAATATATTCAGGAAATATAAAACCCAAACCTAAGAGGTTCAGTGGTAGAAAGAAACAATTTATTTATTAGGAAGTAAGGAGGCTTCAAGAATCCTCTTAGCAAGTGGGAAGTATAAGCCAGACATGAACCCACCTGTGCACAGACAGATGAGGAAGGCGTGTACAAACCACATGCCGAGGCTAATCATGGCATGTCAGGTTGCTGTAGCCAGTCTCTGACCTCACCAAAAAGTAAACATACTGACTGGAGTCAAAGAAAACTAACCTGAGCCTTGAGAAATTTCTCTAGGGCTCCCACCTTGACCTCTGTAGCTGCAGAGATGGGGACTACCATGTTCTGCTTCAGGAGTACAAATTAGAAGTAGGATGATTAAATTGAGGCATCCACTAGACTTCAGGAAAAAGAAGAATTTCTTCTTTGGCCCAGAGTTACAGTTTAGGACAATGAGAGCCAAGTTCCTGACCTGGGTTTAGAACTTTCCATGAAAAACTGCTAAGGAGCTAAACATGTGAGAGTTTAGTCCTAAGGCTGTTTCAAAACATTTCACTGTGTTGGTCCGAAACACCTTGAAACTGCATATGAAAACATGCATTCTTCAGCCAGCATGAGGTAAAAATAAATGTCAACAATGTTGCCAATGTCAACACTGTACGTTTTTCCATGCTACTCGTTTGTAATTACAACAAAATTCATACAAAGGTAACAATCTCACTAAAACATTTAAACCCATACCTTGTGGTCTAATGGTCTGAGTTATTACCACTGGCATCCTAATCTGGGTAGTCTGGCAAGCAGGGGTTCGTTTCACAGTTTGAGCAGATGTTGACTGGATAATCTGCTATTATTAAAGAAAAGTATACTTATATTATACTCCTTATACACAAACACACACAACGTAAATACACTAATACCTGTAATTACCAAGATAAGCATGTGGATCTCTACAAGCACAACCAGCTGGTGACAAAAGTCATATCCATGTAATGCATGTGGTTGTGTGTGTGTGTATATACCTGTTTTGCCATTATGCTTTAAAAAAAATTATATAATATACGACACAGATGTCAT
The DNA here is from genome assembly GCA_013390105.1 of Tichodroma muraria. Lineage (NCBI taxonomy): Eukaryota > Metazoa > Chordata > Aves > Passeriformes > Sittidae > Tichodroma > Tichodroma muraria. Next base: position 82,722 of record WAAG01013944.1, on the reverse strand, counting down.
ACCTCACAAGCTTCACTAAAAATATAATTCAAATTCGTAAGGTTAATATTAAAATTCAGACTTTTGTCTTCAGAAATTTTACTAGGAAGAAAAGCAGTTTTGTAGAAGAAACTGTTGGAATAATTGTAGTGGTATCCACCTACAAAAACATCAAGCCTTACACTAAATATCTACGTTTTTTAAAGAAAACATACTAAAAATAAATTCTAAAATATTATGGGTTCCAAAGCTGGATATATACAAGAAAGCAAACCAAGTTTTGTGGTGATCTTATACTATGAATCTTTAAAATACTAATTTGATGTTCTCAAGGTTTCAGTTACTACTAATTCAGGTTCTGAAGTCCTTACCCAAAACTAAACCTGGGTTAGAAACTTAAAATTTTACCCATAAACAAATCAAATCAAAAAGAAAACACGTGCAAGGGTCATATTTAAACAACAGTAAAATGCACATTCATATGATCAGGGACAAGGCAGGCACAGACATAATGAACAGAAGATTCAGAAAGATGTGTGGATGCTGCAGAGCTGTAAAAAAAACCCATAAATAAACTCTGAAAATCAAACACTGGCAAAACAGCTATTTGAGTAAGATTCCAACCACAACTCGGGCATGGCAATCTCAGAAGGCACCTGCTCCTCCCAATCAGCACCGAGCTCCTCCCATTGTGTGAGGCGCCAGCTGAGCCCCGAGCCTCCCACCAGGGACGCAGCATTCCCTCCTGGAAGGCAGCACCACACTGCCCTTGCACACAGCACCACCCCCACAGAGCACCTGAACCCATCTCACTCAGCTGGACAACAAATGGCCAAACCTCGGACCGCAAAGCAACCTGTGGAGAGAAGGAAAGGAGAAACAGCAGCTGCAAATGAGACACGAAAGGAGAGGGTGAGCAACGCGGAAACCGTTCCGTTAGCAGGAACCAGGGCTCCGAAACTGGAAGGGAGGCAGGTGAAAACTACAGACCAGAAAAGAGTAATGAGGGATCTGTGATGTATTCTGGAGAAAAAACAAATAGGGCCATTCTGAAGTTACAAAACTGCATTTTGTACATCCTAAAATACAGAGAGTCGAAAAGTTATAATAAACCTGTGGATGTAGAAGTATTAGCAATAACCACCTTGCAGAAAGAGAAAAGGGAAAAAAGATTAATGATTCAGCTTCAACTATGGACACTGAAGCAAAATGGAGCATTTGTACTAAGCATAGAAATGGAGCAAATAGATATAAATTTACTTGGTCAAGATAGAGTGAATAGTCACACTCAGAGGGGAAAGAATAAAGCAGCTACCATGCTTAAAAACAGGAAAGAAACAGAGTTGATCAGTGAAAATAATAGAAAATACTTGAATTTAACTACATTTTGATGCACAGGAAACATGAACAAGTGTGGTTTTGGTAAAAAGAGCTGTCCATGTTAAGAAAACATACATTGGTATGAAAAAGGAGAATGTTGCCACTTTTACAATGATTTATTGGATCAGTTTTCAGAGAACAGTGAAGAAAAGCTGCTGTACCTTAATGGGCCAGAAGCCAGGCTATAAAGGAGATGTGTGGGAGCTCTGGACAGAATTACTATCTGGTATTACAGCTATCTTCTGCAGTTACATCTTTTTTTCTCTCCATGAGGCAACTTCTACAGTTCAGAACCAAGTTCTGTTTCCCTTGATTAATGTTTTCATGTGAATATCCTACAAAATGAGCCACTAACACCATTAAAGACAGGACAATATTTAACCATTTAGGATGACATAAACGGCAATGTTTTCTTTACTATCCAACACATTTCAAAAACTGTCTTTTGACAAGTACTGTACTAGGACTTCAGTGTATGTACAAACGCTGAAAGTCTGGAAAATTATTGAGAAACAAACTTTTCCAAGGGGCAGAGACCAAAATCATCATCTTAAACTCCATACAGAAACCAATCAGCAACTGGCACAGACTCTCAAAAGAACAGCTGCACCATAGCTCAGAGTAGCATCCAGCACTAAATACCAGTTTCTATACTGGAGTTTTAAGAAATATTTCAACACAGATGCAATCTCCAGATCTGGAAGTCATTAAGGAATTAACATTAGCAATTTGTTTCTGAAACAGAGTATGTAGCTTCTTTGCAGGCAAACTAGGGACATGGTGAAAACCAATGAATCAGAGGATCCTGCATTAAAATTCATAACTATCTAAGCCACACTTCATCAATTTAGATGATTAAAACTGTTCTAACCTTCTTGCCTGTTTCCCCAACATCATAAACATTACTACTAAGTCCTTAGCTTGACCAGAAAGTTGTAGACAATGAACAAGAGTACCAGCAAGCTGGTGTGGGAGATGATTAAGCTAAATTATTTCATATTTCTGCCAGACTAAACACATGCACAACAAGTGTACCCCATTTCATGGTATCTACCCATATTCTGAATCAAAGCTGAATGTCACTGATCAGTTCACAAGCACTGACCCAGACTGAGAGAGCAGATACAGAAGTTCTAGGACACTGAGGTTATCAGGGATGTTACTCCAGCCTTCAGAAAAGGGGAGATCTTGGTGCTGCTGCAACCACCTTTGGGAAGACGTAGAGAAGACAGAGTCAGACTGCCTCAGATGTGCAGAGCAGAAGGATGTAACACAAAAGACACAAGCTGGAATATAGGAGATTCCAATGTCATATAAGAAAAGAAATTACCATGAGGGTGGGCAAGCTCTGGAACAGGTTGCCCCGAGAGGCTGTGTAATTTCTTCTTGAAGTCTCTCAAAATGTGAATGGTCACATGGGAGACATCCCAGTGCGTAAGCAGGAGGCTGCACAAGACACCTCCAGGAGTCCTTTCCAACCTTTCACCACTGTGTCCATAAACACATTATCATGGATTTTATTAAAGTGTTGAGTCACAAGAGGTAACAAGACAGAATACAAAAGTCTTCAGAGCTTACAGAAACTTTTCATTGAATCATCTCCCCTAAAAAGGGAAACATTTTAATTATGTACACCTCTGAAGACAGCACGCACAACAGAACAACAAAGGCACAGAAAATAGAAAAGACAATGTGATTTAGTCATTGCCTGGATTTGATAGTTTGGAAAAGGACAAAATTACCAAACAAAATTATGATCAAGAAAGTGTTGAGACAGCAAGTACTGTCATATACTAGTTATTCCTCTTCAATTTATCTGTCCAAAGTTGAAGAATCACATCCTAGGCACTTTAGAGCTCTTCAAGGAACACAGTAAAGCAGCAAAGTCATGGCATTGCTTCTCCAAGTACAATGTGTGAACAGTTACCTACATTTTTCTTCTATAAAATAACATTTTTCTGCAAAGTAAGATGTATGTTTCTCACAATAAAAATTATTCTCCCTCTCTTTTTATTTCATCTTTGCACTTCTCCCCTTGTCATCTCCCTCCACTATTCATACTCACTTAGATTCACCATTTGTCTGCTGTGCCAGACCAGTTCCTCCTCTCACCTCCTGCACACTGCAGATACTACTCTGCCCTATGCTAAAGCTGGCTGTATTTTCACAGGTGAAAAAAGGGGATGCTTATACGAAGGTGCTTCCGTAAGGCAGCAGGCTCATGAAGACAAAAAAGGATATACAATAATCACACTACTGATAACCAGAGTAACATAGAGGTGACAGCTGAAATACTCCTATTTTTATTAAGGGTTTTCTTCAAAAAGCATAGGTTTGGTAACTCTATGAGAATAAAGTAATGGTTCTCTCTGGTCCTAATCTCAAGCCAAAAGGGATGATCATTCCATGACATCTTCTACTGTGTAAGTTATTGAGGGACAGAGAACAAATTACTGACATGAACACAGACCAATAACCAACAACAAAACCAACAAATACAGACCGAGAAAGAATCCAGCCAAAGCACATTAAATGTGCAGAAGCAGGAGAACAGAAGTTATCAGACTTTCTCATGCCTGCACAAGAGAGACAAATGAAATAAGAGCCACTACCTACAAACCATTGAAAGGAGAATTCCTTTAGGACAGTAAGATTAGAAATCATTGCTAAAGTTTCTGAGGACAAGGATTTTGCAAATCTCCTGGACCAGTGCAGATGCACATGGTTCCAATCTTTACTTGCCTCCCTTTTACTTGACAAGGGCTGCAGAACCACCCTGGCTCAATTCACAGAAATCACCCTTTGCACCAAAGCAGCTGATCCAAAAGCTTAAACCTATGAAGTACTGCAATAAAGACAAAAACACAGTAAACAAGAGCTTCTGCAAAGACTGAAAAACGAAAATAAATTTGAAAAATATATCCTTTACCAAGAAATTTTTTCTCTCAATCAAGTTAAAAAAATATTGTGGGAGGAAGAAATGAGACACGCGTAAACATGTAAAACTCAGAATGGCTGTGGTCTGGTATGACATTTATCTTCACTCATGAGTAAACACTTGCTAACTCACTTGTGGCTATGCCACTTGTGATTTATCAGTCTACTCACTCCTGAAGATAAATGTCATATCAAACCTCAGCTATCATGTAATCTGGCAGCATTAACTTACAATGTTCATGCTTTTATGGGCCTAGAATTCATATTTACCACTGCTCACCATACTGCAATAGCAGCTAGTTCTTCAATGATGCCTCAAAATCTGCATAAGCAATTATTTTTCCTTCCAAATAAAAAAATGACTATTTAAAAACTCAGCACATAAATTTTAATGGTGATATGACAACAATATTACTCCATTGAGCACAGGTTTTCAACAAAAAAATTAAGGAAAAAAACCCAGAAGCCATGAGATCACTTGTCCCACCTGCTCCTCAATTTATTATACAATTCTTCCTACAATGGTCAAGTGGTCTACTTTTGAGCGTTTTCAGTTATGGCTTTTTCATCATTGTCTTTGGGAGCCTGATCTACCATCTAATACTCTCTCTTACTTTAAGGATATTTTGCCTTATATCCTACCTACATCCTACATCACTTAATTATATCCTGTTATTCATATTTATACCATCTTGGTCTGCTCCAAATAATGGATTCTCCCTTTTATTCTCCCTTATAATCAGTGTTTGAACAAGTTATGTGTCTTCAATTCTCTTAAGCTTTTCTTTTAATCTTTGCTTTCAAGCCTGGCCTTTTGTTATTGGTTTCCAAATAGCAATCAGTGACAATATTCTCCTTGTATTAAGGTACAGCCCACAAAATTCTGAAAATTAAGTCCATGATAACAACTCAGAAAACCACTAGGCTGTGTTTCAAATAGGCATACAATTTGTCAAGTATAGGCTTTGTTTTTGTTACTGGATCCCAGATATCTACTGCTCAACAGCTCAATTTTTCTCAAAAAGCAGCCATTTTTATTAAATTTTACTGCAGACCAAATTCCACATCAGTGGCTAGATCTTTATTAGTTGATTAATAGAAAATACTCCTTTTATCCAAACAGCCATCTATTACTCTTCTATTTCTAAGCTGCCTTGCAGACAAGACAAAAAGAAAATTGTTTCCTAAAATTTCACTAAAATGTGTACAAATTACATTCATTCATGAACAGAAAAGTGATGCCAGAAAAGCTTCGGTGGAGAATTAAAGAGCCAAGCAGAACATCCTCATATAATTCTTATTCTGCTGCTGTATCTTGTTTCCAAATTCCATTTCAAATTCCAAATTCCATTACTCTATCTCAACTCTGAGAGACTCCAACCATTGTGACAGTGCAGGGAAAGTGTCAGTAAACGTTTGAGCAAATCCTGTTCTCATGTAACTTAGAATATGGGAGAGCCTCCCCTCTGGACACTGCCCAATGAGTGCAGCAGTAACAGTGCAGATGTATTTCCATACATCCCTCCTAATCCTAGACCTACATGAATCTTTATACAGTTTTGTATATAATTAAATTTGTTTTAATTAAGATGGATCACTGATTTTCTTACAGGGTTTTTTTACCACTCCAGTTTAATACTTGGCTTTAACTTCCAGGAGTACTTTCTCCTTATGATGCAGCCAGTGCCAACACAATACATAAAGTGCTAATCCATCTCCACTACCCATCAATCTACTTACAACCTCAACACATGTAATAAAAAACATCTCNTATGATGCAGCCAGTGCCAACACAATACATAAAGTGCTAATCCATCTCCACTACCCATCAATCTACTTACAACCTCAACACATGTAATAAAAAACATCTCTCATTCACACAAATTTTATCTGCTGCAACCCAGCAGGTTTATATAACCCAAAACACGATAGGAAATGTCTGCATATATAAGGCAACGGAGAGCACATGGACTCTAAGAATGGCAATTTAGACAAACTTTGAACATTGCACTTAGAACAATTAAAAAAAATTGATTGCTAGCTTATCTCATTACTGTCTCATCAATAAAATACAAGCCTAAGATTGTTCCCCTTTTCTTTATGTAGAAGTAGCACTATCTAGCTTTATAAAGCATGGTTTTTCATAGTTTGGAACATGATTCCAGGACTTTACAAAGCACATTAGAAGTCTGCTGTTTCACCTCCACTAACAGTGTATGTTTCAAAGCCTTTGTGCAAGCTATGCTGCGTGCTGACAGTGTACACAGGATTTTCATGTTGCAAGGTACCTCAGTGGAACTGGAGAAAGCATCACCACAGCATCAAGAAAACCTCTGAGAAACAGAAAAGACAAAGGAAGGAACAGAGCCCTCACGTTTTAAGGGAAACTGGACTACTGTAAACTGGCTGGTATGAAAAGATCTATATTCTAAAAACAAGCTTGCCCTTCTGCAGCTGGACAGTTTGCAAAGCCAGCTGGAACTCTCTCCAATGAGCTGCAGGCTTGGAAAACCTGGAGCTCAGCCAGTTCTTCCATCAGTGCTGGCTACCCTCAGGCAAGCCAGCTGCAATCTTCCTCTTCTGGACAAGTCCAAGAAGCAAGGCGGCCAGCAGCGGGCTGCTGTGTGCTGNCAAGGCAAGATGGCCAGCAGCTCTGTGCTCTGATTTAGGGGAGCACTGAGAACTGTGACAGTGTGATCACTGTCACTACAAAAAAACCATACTTATCAGCAATTACTGGGGTGATATGGAGCTGCTGCTGTGTCGTCTGCTTGGCAACTTTTTGATGCAGTAATTCTTGATGTCTAATGCTGTTTTTGTCTGTATAGAAGTACTCCGAGGGTCAATAAGTGCCTGGTTAATGTAATGTTTGTTTCTATTAACTAATGACTGATAAATTTAAAAGAAATATGAAAAGACAGTTTCGCACTAAAGGAAATAAATTATGATTTTTAATGTCTTCTCCCTATTACATATATTTTTATATACTTTCCAGAAAAGAAATAGTATTACTAAGAAAACCATAGTTTTGCTTTGTGCAGTTTGTGACCTTTTGAAAATGTAGTGGTCATTTCATGTACCCAGTAAATGAAAATTCAGCCTTAGACCTGTGACCTCCTTACAGACAGAGAACCAATTCCTCTTGCTCATCAGCTAGATCTCCACGACGTTACTTGAGCAGTTTTCAGCTCCTCCTATGACACAGGTATGTCAGGAAAGCTCTTCACGTTGTTAATCTCTGCTCAGGTTAACATCACAATTGCTTGCTTAGAGTATCCACTGACATGAGACAGGCAGAAAGTGCCTCTCCCAGAAATTTGGCTTTATTCCAATCAGAAAATACTCCACCAGAACTATAATCATAAGAGTAAGGATCCCAGTGGTCTTAACCACTTTTGTCCTACATCAGTGTTTGTCAAAAGGTGGGGAGAAACATGCCTAGTGGGCACAGGAGCACTCGAGGTCGGCTGCACAACACTGGAAAAAGCCACATTACATGGCAGTAGGTTAGCCTTAGATTGTGGCATGAGATAAGGCCAGACTTACTGGCCATGGACATTTCCACCTGTGAGCAATCTGTCAGCTGCAGGCAGAAATTTGCTTAACTGGGACAGGGAGTAATCTTTCCACCTCCTGCCTGTAATTATCACTGGTTTCTGCTCTTCTGCCTAGAAGAGCCAAAGCTATTGCCCATTCAGTCACGAAACATGGACAAATCAAAGAGATGTCACAAAAAGTGTGACAAACACTTCTAATTAATACAACAATCCAGACAGGGTGGGGAGAAGCCCTCTCAGAAAAAGAAAGAAGGCAAGTGGCTGGACTTGCATCAAAGCAGCCGAGTTAAGGTGAAAAACACCCAACTGTCTTGTGTGTATTATAACTGCCAGAGTTAGAAATCTTATCACTCAAGATGTTCTTACACATTAAAACTATGCTCACTGAAGGATTATTAAATTATATTAATTTTATTTTAAAGTTAATAATTTAACCACTAGAAAGTGTTTGTAAGGTTCAAGACACAGCCCAGGTATTTTCAGACTGTGCACTGCTACTTTTAAATTAAAGCACAAGAAATATTCTCTCTCCACACACCTTACAAATTATTTATAGGCTTTATAGAGAGCCTACAAACTTGAGGATAGATCGCTGTAAGGTTTTACATTATCACATTTGCACTTCTCAACCTGGATAACACAAATTTTTACCAACTTGATACACATTCTGGAACATTTCTATACGATTCTGAAGCCTAAGTAGTTTACACACACAGAAACCACAGACAAGGAAACTCTCACAAAGGGTAGTAATGCCTGCACAAACTCAAGGCCTTGTAAAAATCCTTAACATCTTTTAATTACAAGGGCAAACACGCACAAAATCCTGTGTAACAGCAGGATAAAGTCACCATGCTCTCAGTGACTACCTGGCTGTACTGAAATTAATGAATCTAAGCACTTAATGCTCCACTATGCACAACAAAGATACAGTTCAGTGAGTAACAGAGAATGGCATTACTGCTAAACAAAACATCCTGGTACAGCACAGCTATTCTTCTGGAAGATTTTATAATTATGTGCAGAAGAGTTGAAAATGAGAGAGTTAATTTTAATTTTAAAGCAAAGCAGCATACCTAATGACATACTCAACATTATACTCTTGGCTGGAAATCTTGGAAAGCTTTCTGTTCTACATTTGCAATTCCCTCAAATTCCACTGTGCTCATACAACAAACCACTCTCCTGCAGACAAAAAGACCAAGAGTGCACTTCCTTAAGTTTATGTTAATAATCTTATCTGAAGTAATGGTTGAGCATACATGTGAAATGACAGAAAATGAGGTACCACCACATATCACAGAATATGATACAAACAAAAAAGAATTTTCCCAAACAAGCCGCAATGAAAGTGACACTGAAAACTTCCATACAGTTCATTAAGAAATCCTCTTTTATACTACAGTACCTACCAGTTGAGAACTCTGATTTGACTGTACCACCTTAACCTGAGGAGGCTGCACTGTATTTGATACAGAGACTGTGCAAATGTTGTTTGGTTGCCTTATTCCTATTGTCTGCGTCGTGGCAACGGAGGAAATGCTTCCCGAGGCAGATTGAGGTATAACTTGTGAGAGCTTGGTCTGTTGGAGTGACTGCTGAGACGGCTGTCCTTGCAAAACCAAATGCTGACTATTCAGTAAAGATTGTCTCAGTGCAGGCAGACTTTTCTAAAAACAGAAGAGAGTTTATGAAATATCCAACTTAGCAGGTTGAGAAAAGACATTTTGAAAGTTGCTGTACACATAATTAAAAGAATGCATCTTCCTTTCCAATTGTACTAACTGCCTGTTCATCAAACAGAACTAAGATTGAACACATTTTGTAAGAGAAAGTTCCATTTTTATTAAGTTTTCCGTTTGGATTTAGCGACCCTGTGAATTTTCCACGTGCCCTTAATTCCATTGTAGCAGAAAAATTTTGTAAGACTCTTCTCAAGACTATCCAGAACTTGTAGCTTTAGGTCTTTGGAAGGGCAACAATTTTCTGAAACGGAAACAGAAAAGGTAGAACCATGCAACAACCCTATTCCCAGCAAGCTGAACCAATTTACTTCTAACACCTCCAGTACCTAGAACCAGATGATCTCACTCTCAGTGCCCTCCAGCAGTAGCTGTTTATTGTACTCTTTCTGAAGCAATGTATTGTGAGTGGATTAGAAAAGTGTGCTATTGCAAGCTCCATGCTCATACCCTTTCAGGAAAACATACTTCTAAAAGGCTGTACTGTAGCTTCATGAACAAACTTTTTACTTTTTAAGTGGCAGAAGTGTTCTTTTGAAGTGCTCCCCCACGCAGCTGCAGAATGCAACAGTGTTTAGCCCAAGCTACAGCTCTTTCTAAACTTCTAATACTGATTTAAAAACTTAATGCCTGTTGCCCAGAAAGGACTTCAAAGAAAGGAAATAAACCAAAACTTATCATGATGCTAGAAATGACTGCAGTAAAAGCCACAAACAAGACTAAATGATTACTTGAAAAAACAGAAGCAGAAATTCTGAAGCAAAGTTGCAGGGGGAGAAGAGAGAAAAAATCTGCCTTAAACAAAGAAGTTTTGAACTAGGCCAAAAATACTTTTAAAATCATATTTGCGGTTTTGTTGGGACTTAAACATGCTTTTTATGTTTGAATATAATCCTGCATATGGAAGTTATTGTAGCTAATTTGCAGAACCAATTAAAAGTTAAATTCACCCCCACATACACTAACTTAGGACCCCATAATAAATGTATTTGCTATCACATCAGAAATTCTAATGTTGATTAGTTCCAGATTAGAAGCAGAAACATCTAATCAACACTTTATCCAGTTCAGTTTTTCATACTCATTGTTATATGTTGATTGAAAGTTATCAATGACCCAAACATAGATTAGGAAAACAGTATGGAAACAGCTTATTAAATTACTTGAAGCATTCTGTAAAAATAAATTGGGACTCTTTGAAATGTGAATATTCTTTTTCCTCACAAAAAATTACCTACTACCACAGAAAAGTGTATTTATTCTAAAAGTAAAGGATCACTATAGCACATGGATGGTTTCCAAACTAGGATGTAACTGCTTTTTTCAAAAAATCTAATTACTGCAACGTTCTACATCAAGGCTACTCAAGCTGTGAACTCCAGATCAGCTCTGGACGACAAATACATTTCTGTGAAACTCAGCCAAGGTCCCAGATACACGAGGCCTCCCTCCTGCAGGAACTCCCTATTTCTCCCCACTGTCCCAGGCTGTTGGAGCAGCCTGGGGCAGCACAGAGCCACTCAAGCTGTGAGCAGCACCTGTCTGGCCTGACACAAGTGGAGCCTGCATGGGACATCCAGCCAGGAAGATCGTGGCACAAATGGGCAGCGTTTAGAAGCAAAGGAAGTGTAGTCCTACTCTGGCCCAGTGAAGATAACACTATTTAAAAAGGATATTCTAAGACTTAATGTAATGAAATTTTGCACTGAAATAAATTTATCCAAACAATATTCACATTACCTTAAGGAAAGGTACAAGATATGGCTGAGGAGATGATTTGAGTTCTGTTTGAAGGCGGCCTGTAAATTCCTCTGGATCAATCTTTGCATCCTTCAGGGTGAAGAAAAAAGCACAACATCTCAGTTCAGTTCTTTGGCTGCCCCTTTCCCATCTACTATATACACATATCTCTCTAGCTAAATAGGGTGCCATACCATAAACTTCCAGAGCTGAAGTCCTTAATGCTCTCTAAGATCCTTCTGTCAAGCACTAATTCAAACATGCAATATGCCACTCAAAACTCAAGAGAATTCCCTTAGGGAAGCACAACTTAAGACAAAACGAGGCCCCAGAAACACTCAAGTCTCTTTTGAGACTCCACTCTCTTGCTAACATTTACACAGTGATTTGGTTTTTTAAAATTAAATGGAAAAACAACAGCTTGTTGATGTAACCTTACAAATATAAAATTTGTCAGCCTTTGTAATAATTCCAAAACCAATTCTGATGGTACAATTTAACTTGTAGAATCCATATATATATATAAACTATAAATGTAAAGCATGGCCATACATAAAAAGCATGCTTATAAGTAGATATAAAATTTTCTCCTCTATGAATTTGTATGTATACTCCCCAAACACACACTTATAAACATATCAAATACACAGTCATTTATTTAGTAGTAATTCAAGAGAATTCTAACTTGGGTGCATTTTACAGTACTTCTGAAGTATCATTAGTTACAAGTTCAGGTTGTAATAAAAATGTTAATTAGCCTTCCTGACTGGTACAGAACAAGAGAAAAACGAAGCCAAAACAAGCTTCAATAAATATATTTATTATATATGTGTGTTGGTATTTTGTTTAAAATACCGTAAGTAGTTACCTTTACTTATTTACTCTTTTCAAGTTCGTAAAATTAAAGCAAGTTTCCACTGGAATCATTGAATATGATTGTTAAATGGCTCACACTTGAAAATGGTCTTAGGCTTGTCTAAAATATACAGATTTCTCTGGCAATGAAGTCAAAGAAATGTATAGCAACTACTCTTAAATCCAAGTTTTTCATAGACGATATTACATTTCTTTTAAGAAGCTTGGCTCTTTTCCCAGCTCCACAGTAACTTCTGTCTGCAGCCCATTCATACAATTCACTGCAGCATCTCTTGCACTGGAGACACAGCAAGTCCAGCCTTTCTCTGCCCCGAGAACTCTAACACAGCTTTGCCTCTGGAGACCCCCGTGCCACTGAGGCTCCATGCAGGGGCATCCGGCTGCAGAACAGCTGAAAATCAGCAGCTCAGGAAAATACTTTTCCTTCAGTCCTAGAAACTCTAAACCACGTTGGGAAGTGATTGCATCTACAGGCTTTCTGTGCTTAAAAAATTAAGAACTTCTTGTTTTGGAGAAGACCAGGGTTCGGAGGAAAAAAACTTAACAAATCCTCAAGGAAAAAATCCAATATTTTACTAAAGAAACAACCAAAATATTACTCATCGAAACAAGAGTGGCTTTGATAACTGCCTACTAAATACTTTGCTGCATTTTCCCTTTCAAAAACAAAGAGAAAGTCTGCCTTTAACTGATTTTTTAATACATATAACGTACAGAATATTGCATTTTGATGAAGCCAACCCCTTCCATTACAGCCAAAATAATTGTTAAGATCAAAGCAATAGTTTTCAGCATCCATAAATAAGAAGTTTAATAGATAACTGACGAAATAAAAGGTAACTAAATATTTACCAACAAATCTTGAACCAGAGCTTTCACATTGCGGGACGTTTCTGGAGATGGTGAATTATGAGAAGCAAGTTTTATAAGGGTAGCTAAAAAGTTTTTACATTTTTTCACATTCTCTTGCATTTCCTGCAAAAGCAAAAGAAAACAAGTATTAGCTCCAATGCTATTTTTCCATCACAATCAATGCATGCTCTGACCACTACAAATAAGGAAAATGATGAAGTTTTTCTAATTCAGACAGGCCATATATGAAGTATGTTTTGCTATTACTGCTTGTTACCTGAGACTTTCTTATCTTCTTTAGGTAACTGAACATCATAGCTCACAAGTAACAACAAAAAAATCAATAAAATAAATACATTTTATATTTTAGAGTCTGCTTTGGTACAAATAACCTTAAATATGAAAAGTAACACAACGATTTGCTGGAGATGCATTCCCCTTTGAGATGCCCAATAGACAACGTACAAAGGTTCCCCAAGCTATCTTAATTTGTCAAATTATTGATTCAGTATGTTTTTGTACAAAGCAGCTACAGCAATAAAATCAAATTAGAAATAAGTCTTCAAACATCATCTTATCTAATCTTTTTCTCATTAGCAGCAAAACAAGCCACTATTTTCGTATGGTGTAATTGCTCCAAGAAGCAGAAACGTCACACTCCAGTGTAACCACAGTTTTCAGGCCCAGCAACAGGATCATCATGAAGTCCACAGACTGAAGGCCTGACTGCTCTGGCTACAGGAACAGAATAGTTCTTTCTCTAGTGCCAGGATGGGAGAGCTGACCACAAGTGATTTTCCTCCCCCTCAGAATTTGTATCCCATTTAACAAAAACCAGGGGAAGGGTTTTCCCCTTTGCCAAGCAGTTGTTCCATCAGAGGATACAGGCTTGCCTGAAGAAAAAGCTCTCTCTGCTTCTGAGGAAACCCGAGGAGTTGCCGAAGTACCAAGAAAACAATGTTTCCGCTATTTTCACACTTGCCTGCGATACAACCGTGGTTCCAGGCACCGGAGAGCTGGGGATGACCAGGGGCTGCGCTGGCACCGGCGCGGCCGTGTGGGGGGGGAGCGGCAGCCGCGGCTGGCCCTGGGGCTGCGCTGAGCCCTGGCTCGGGCCGCCACTGAGCCCCGCAGGCTGCTGAGAAGATGAAGCCCCGGTTGCTACTGTCGTCTTGAACAAATTTTGAGCGCTCGTCGTGGCTACTGATACCTATTAATATTTTATGTTGGAAAAAATATTAACTTCCACTTTCAAAAAACACGTAAATCATAAAATCACAGAATGGTTTGGGGTTGGAAAGGAACTTAAAGCTCATCCAGTTGCACTGGGTGGTCCAAGCCCAGTCCAGCCTGGCCCTGGGCACTCGCAGGGATCCAGGGGCAGCCACAGCTCCTCCGGGCACCGTGCGCCAGGGCCTGCCCACCCCCACAGGGAACAATTCCCTCCGCGTATCTGCCCAAATCTCCCTCCCTCGTCCTAGCAGCAGAGTCCCTGCCCACATCCCAAGCACGGGCGAGCGGCGCAGCCCTGACCGTGGTGTGTGACAGCACAGCCCCTCCTGGCAGCGAGGCTGCGGCGCTGGCGGGCGCAGCCGTGGATGGCACCACCTTGGCTTGCACGGGGAGGCCCAGGCGGACGCTGGAGGTGGCCACGGATGTTGGTTGCTGAGAAAGGGAAAAAGGAGCGTTTTACTTTTTTTTCTCCTTAGTAGAAAGACAGACACTATTAGATTTCACTAATAGTAAAATTTAGTGAATATTTTTTAAAAAAAACCAACAAACTATTTTTACTATTAGCAAAAATTTAAAAATTTTTACTAATAGTAAAAGTAGTAAATCTTTCTACTAATAATAGTGAATTACATTTCACTATTATTAGTAGAAAGAAACAGACACTATTATTAAGGCTTTTTAATGATAGTGATTACAAGAATAATCATTATTAATACTGAAAAAAAAAAATCAAACCTAGTTATGTGCTTTTATAGATATATTCACAAATACTGGAAAAATTAGCTTTCTCATGTTCAGTGACAAGTTTGCAGTATTTCTCCTAAAAGCTATTACTCATACACCTATATGGAAAAGATTAGAAAAAACAAACATGACCTGCAAAAAAAATTGATGCTGCATTGATGCATTAATTCAACTGTAATATTTACATGTCAGTATTTATCAATATTTGAGTTTATCATTGCCAGTAACACATACTGGTCCTCTTGGTATTTACAGGCCTGTTCTAGTGCTTTTTCTTTATGAAAATTAATATGGACAAAATATTTAGAAAGCAGAAAAATATTCTTAAAATAATTTCAGATTGAATTATATAGAAATCAACTTGCAGAGAAATGAAATCTAAGCATTGGGAGAACCTTTGTCATAGAACACAGGCTCTGTACCCAGACAGCAACAGCAATGTGAAGTGCAGACAAAGGAAAATGACTGACCTACAGCTTTTCAGTCAGTAGTACATTCTATAGCTCAGGAAATTTATCTTATTTAGCAAACATATTACTTATTTTGTGATTTACTTTCATTGCAAGACTGAAATCTCTTGCCATCGTACAGAAGGACAAGATTTAGGAATTAAAAATGTCTCCAGAGAAGTTATTTAATTCTCCAGAATGTAAATACCATTATAAATGAAATGCATCACACAGTATGTCAATTACAACAAAATGAGAACCACACATTACTAAAAATGGAGGCTACACTGGTGTCTTGTAACTTGCAATTATTAAGATTTGCATTCACACACTTGAAAAAGACAAATTTCCTAAGTAGATAGAGTAATAAATCATGGCTGATGTTGTTTCTCACAAGATAAAACTAGTTTTCCTGAATTTAAGTTTTAATTCATATGTCTCTAAAATTCATATTTTATAAAGAACTGCTTATTTTAGATTCTTACATTGTCTACTAAACCTACATAAAATACTTCTCCAAAGAACATCAAGTGTACTCTAAAATATCTCCAAAAGGAACAGAAGCCCAGGCAGGCATTCAAAGCCCCAAGCATTCCTTACAAATCAGTCCAGCAACATCATCTACTGGATATCAATCTTCTGCACTTGGGGAAAAAAAGGAGAAAAGAAAACAAATCAAATCAATCTACCTGACATCTGAACAACCCCCTTTTTTCGTTTGTATAGCTTTCAAGATTTTAAAAATCTTGACTAGGGATGCCTTCCATCCTGAGACAGCCTAGAGACAATAAACAGCATCATCACGAAGAGGCAGAATTGTCTGGTTTTTGGAAGAAGAGCCATATAGAGCTTTTTCTGTTTTGAACACCCTACACCTCTTTTCTTCATTATAAAAATAACCAAGTATTTTAAAATACTGGTTGAATAAAATTATATCTACCGGATGAGTGCTGCATTTAAAATATAAATATTGTGTATCTTTTTCACTGGCTTATAATCAGTTTCCAGCTTAAGAAGACAGCATGCCTATGATATCTGCCCCCTTATCAGTCTGGGCTTCCAGAAGTGAGGATTTAGGAAACAAGCAGATAACCAGGGGCACTTCTGGCAGCTACTTGCTTCCAGGCAAGACCTGCAGCAAGAAATCCTCAAATACAGAGTGAGACTGCGAGCAAGAGAATTTTTCTCAGCTAATAAATGCCCATTATTCATCACAGCAACATATTTGAAAAATAAAACTGCACATAATTAAAATATAAATTTTCACAATTATAATACCCAACTAAGAATGTATTCCAGTGTACCAGACCTCGGCAGCAAACTGTGAAACTTGAAGACTAAATTCACCCTTGGTTTTAAAAATCAATAGTGACAAAAGCCTTTGATAGAAGATGGCAGTAAATTCTACTAATGTGCTGGATATAAAGAAATTCCTCACCAACAGAGAGCTGTAAACAAAGTAATGCAATAGTTTACTAACATGGTTCCAAAACTCAGAAGCGTTAAAAAGGTAAGTATGAAATGAGGGGATGAGAAACATAACAAGGAACTAGCCTGAAGAAATTCTTAAATATCATGGAAATGATCTTCAAGTGATAGCTACAGGTTGCCAGAAGACACTTAAAGGATTCCCAACATGAATGCTTGGAGAACTGATAAAAATTATTTAGAAAGAAAATCCTGTGTTTTCTGTGGAAGGAAACTTGTAAACAGATCTCATGAGAAATATGTCAAAAGAAGACAAAAATTATCAACTTTATTTTAACAAAAAAATCATAACCCAATGTGTCAAGTTCCCACTGGAAGAATCTAAAAGAATTCATGATGTTCCTTAAGGAAAAGTTGCTGAGGTTTGGTAGGATGCTATTAAACTCTGAAATTACTAGAAGAGTTAGAAAGAAATACATTTTCAAACGTAACTATTTTTTTTATTAGACAAATCAGATGGTTTTACATTCCCTAAATTCACGGAAGTAACGCTGAAGAGCCTTTTGCCCTGCACTCAGACATTAACAGGCAGGAAGCCAGACCATGAATGAGCACAGTCACCAGAGGATGCATCTGCACACAGACCTGAGCTCTCAGAAATGGGAGCACAGCACAGTGCTACAGAGGAAAGGAGGACTGCAGGAAGGACAGCCTGGAAGGGGGGGGTATCCCAAGATTTGTTCTGCCTGCCCAAGTCACACAGGTGCAACAAGCCACTTCCACTTAGGCAGTCAGAGCACATTGGAATTGTTCACAGTGCCGAAATACTGTGTCCTGTAAATTCATTCCTTTAGCAACATGTCTACTTTCCTTCTCCCCAGAGCTCTGGGCACACGACTACAGAGGCAAAGCTTGGGAGAGAATCCATTGTACCTGCTGTGAGGAAACAGTCTCTATACTTCAAGGAATACACAAGGCTGCATTTGAAAAAGCAAATCTCTTGAACACGGAGAAAACAGTCAAAAGAGCCAAAGATTATTTGTCACTGCCAAGGCAGGACTGTACCAATTTTAGAGATTACATTGCACATTCACAGCTTTATCTAATGAAGTCAGACTGCCAGAGGGTTAGTGTGCAAATCCTTGGGAGCACGTTTGGGTTACGCTTGTATTTTGTACTACAGAACCACCTACTGACCAACACTCCAGGTACCAGCAGCACAGGCTTTGCACTAGAGCTCACTTTTGACAACTAAGTTCCATACATTTTTCATGATCATTCCTGTCAATAAACTTGACCACTATCAACCAAAAAAAAAGAAAATATCCCAACAGCATCTGAACGAACACTAACACAAAAGTCAAGTTTTTCACAATACAGATCGTGATACCTTTTTACATCTTCCAATAAATGGCTTTACTAACTGTTGTGCAAAACTCAATTTTCATAAGATTTTTAAGTTTAGATTTAAAATTGCAAAATCTGAAATGAAATTCAATTTTATTTTTAATCATTAATCTAGAAGACTTCTTATAAACTCAACAGACCATCCTAAGATGCCATCTGAGATGCCTCAAACAATCAACAGCACTGTTTAACAAAGGGAAAACTGAAGTGGGGTCACAGACACTGTCAGAAGCATAAGCTAAAGGTCAAATCTGGGAGCTCACTTGCACTGGGCAGGCATGGCCAGGTTTGGCCAGGTTTTGGTGGTGGGGTGGCTTTGTGAGAAGCTGCCAGAAGCTTCCCCTGTGTCAGGCAGAGCCAATTCCAGCCGGCTCCAGGACGGACCCGCCCCTGGCCAAGGCTGGGACCATCAGTGTCAGCGGCAGAACCTCTGGGGAACATTCAGGAAGGGGCAGGAAATCCCCGTGGAATTGCAGCTGGGTGAGAGGAGCAGCTCTGCGAGCCCCCAGGGCAGGGCAGGAGGGGCAGGAGCTGCTCCAGGTGCTGGAGCTGAGCTTCCCCCGAGCCCGGGCTGCAGCCCAGGGAGAGGCGGCTGTGCCCCGGCAGCGCCCGGGCTCCGGGGGGATCGGAGATGCCCCGGCAGGGCCCGGGCTCCGGGGGGGATCGGAGATGCCCCGGCAGGGCCCGGGCTCCGGGGGGGATCGGAGATGCCCCGGCAGGGCCCGGGCTCCGGGGGGATCGGAGATGCCCCGGCAGCCCCTGGAGGGCCCCACACGGGAGCAGCGGGTGCCTGAAGGAGGCTGAGCCCGGGAACTCCACGCTGGAGCAGCTCCTGGCAGCACCCAGGCGCCATGCGGAGAGGAGCCCGGGCTGGAACAGGTTTGCTGGCAGGACCTGTGACCCCACAGGGGACCCGGGCTGGAGCAGCTCCTGAAGGACTGACTGCACCCATGGGAAGGGAGCAGGCTCGAGCAGCTCCTGAAGGACCAAGTCCTTGGGAAGCTCTCAGGCTGGAGAAGCTCACGGAGCTCACTGTGTGCCCTCCCGTGGGAGGGACCCCACACTGGAGCACAGAAGAGTGCGAGGAGCCCTCCCCCTGAGGGGAAGGAGCAGCGGAGACAACCTGGGATGAGCTGAGCACAGCCCCCATTCCCCATCCCCCTGCACCACTCGGGGGAGAGGTGGAGAAAGCTGGGAGTAAAGTTAAGCCCAGGAAGAAAGGAGGGGTGGGGAGAAGGTGTTTTAAGATTTAGTTTTTATTTCTCATTATCCAACTCTGATTCGATTGGTAATGAATTCATTCTCCCCAATCGAGCCTGTTCTGCCGTGTCAGTAACTGGTGAGGGATTTGTTTCCTGACTCACGAGACTTTCCTTACATTTTTCTCTCCTCGTCCAGCTGAGGAGGGCAGGGATGGAGGAGCTCTGGTGGGCACCCGGTGTCCAGCCAGGGTCAACTACCACATAATTTTTCAGCAACCAACTTACACAACCTTTCCTCCAAGGCACAGCCGTAGCTCGAACTGCTATTAATCCATCATAACACTCTGCATTAGCAAACTCTGCTGCCCGAGACTTAAACTTCTGAAGAGTTCATGGAGAAACTTCACACATTGATTGACTGCTTCTCAATTCCTCTGGTTACAGTTCACATGAACAGGCACTTACATGTCAGATGCAGAGAAACTTTTTAATCAGAGTTTATTTTATTTTTTTTTTTAATCAGATGAATTTTTTTTCAGCCTAGTAAAAATATAGCAAAACTGCCCCAAAGTATTATCCCTTGAAAAGCCTGATATTTGCACACAATTACAGAAAATCACTGGAAACACAATCTCCAACAGGTCAGATGGTAGAGGCAGAAGCTTCACTGCCACCACAGTGTCACCGAGTGGAGCATCAGAATCCAAAGCAGGGATATGTTGCTCTGTTCCTCATGTGCACCATGTCCCTTCTGGGATAACAGGGAAGGAAGACACAGGACCGGGAGCAATTACACAGGACAGGCAGAGGAGTTTGGGGCCACAAGAGAAAACCTTCAGAAACCAGGGGTTCTAAGTCCAAACCCCTACTGCTGAGGCAAATACTTATCAAAGTACTTTCTCATGCTCTGGTGAAGTGACTGGTCCTCCTGCAATCACTAGGTTTCATCCACAACACCTGGTGAATAAAAACCAGCTCAATTTTGTCACTTCAGTTGGATTCTACTGATTCTACTCCTACCTCTAGTGCTTAGTGCTACCTGCAAATACAGATAATCCATTGTAATCAATACTCTTATGCAATGTATTTATGAGTGCTCAACTCGCAACGTGGAGTTTGTGACCAGGACTGGCCACGGCAGCAACTGAAGGTAATGAAGTCAAACTGAACACAATAAATTAACCAGCATTTTTCATTTTGTATTTAAAATAGAGACAATTAGACTCCATTTCCTACTTACAAAAGGAGGCTGGTAATCCCATTAACTGCATTGTTGAGAAAGTTGTTATAGGGATAAGCTTCACAAAAAAACCTGCTTGGTTATTAAATCCCACCGCAGAGGGGGGCAGCAAGTAAGCCTGAAGCAACCCACTGAAAAGTGGAGGAAAAAAAATATTATATAAATCTTCATTAATTAGGACTGTCCAGCCTACACACTGTAGAAATTAAAAATAATAGTATCTGGTCATGCAGCATAATGCATATGCACATGGGCATCACTGTGACAGTGGTCAGGAACCTCTTTTATATCACTGCCTAACTGTTGCATGTTTAAATTTACAGCCTCAGTAACATTTGAGTGTTTTCTAAGTTTTAGAGCTGTGTTAATGCTACCAAAACGTAAACAGTATCATTTTTAAGTACTGAAAACCTACTGTCTGCTTTTACAGAAAAGAATCACCATCAAGGAAAAGAACAGTTCTGTGGTTAAAGAACAGTAAAAGACAGTAAAGCAGACTAAAAGAAAGCAGAGTATTAAATTAATTAAAGCACAGTAAAAGACCACACATTTCTTACTATCTCTGACCTCTCAACCCACCTGCCCTACTACCCCAAATGTATTCTGCAGAACACTGCAAAGAAGCCCAAAAAACATCTACACAAAAGAAATAGTATGGAATAGCTTATCTGATGATAATGGCAGTGCACCTTAGCAACAAGGATTTATCTATTTGCTTAAAACTTTTGCAGAGTAAAACAAGCATTTGTCAGAAAAGCAGAAAGAATGTGAAAAACAGAAAGAAAAACAAGAGTCAAGAATAATAAATAAGTGAGAAAAAATATCAAAGCTGCCATAAAAACATAAACAATGCTGAAAACCCAGGCATTAAGTGTATGACCAGACCAATCTCAGATTTGAAAGGCTCTGCTTTAGCAAGAACAGCAGCTTGGGAGCCATCAGCCAAGCTCAGACTGCCCTCAGCATCAAGTGAAGGCACAGCCTGAGCTGTTGCTGCTGCTCAGACCGTGCCCCACAGCAAAAACAGGGCCATGGCCAGAGCAGGGGATGCAGTTCTTGGCACACCCTCAAAAAACTTTTTTTTTTCTCGTTTTATAAACAGATAGCAAAGTGAAACTTAACAGAAAGTGAGTACTGAAACACAGAAAACAAAACAGTAAAGTTGATGATATAAGCTTCAAATTCTGAACAGTAGAAGTTCGAAAAATGCCTGAAGCAAGAAAAAACAAAGCTATAAAAAACTGTCATTTTCTTAAAAAAAAAAGTATATATATCAGACTGTTTAGACAACAAAAACAGAACACTGAACCAAACTTTGCACATAACTGCCTTTTCTGATCACTAAAAATATATAACAAAAGTTAATAATGGAAGATATATTTTGAATCAAACTTGAAACAAAAACATTCATAAACTCCGAAGCCAAATCCATTTTCAGCACCAGTCCCATGAAAACTCCAATACACATTCTTTCACCTGCTTTGAAATTCCAACAAGAGATATTTCAAAATAAAATATTACAGGCCAGGGTAACATCGGTCTTTCCTGTATGATACTCACTTTATACTCTTAGCTTACAGCAGCACTTTAATTTTGTAACTAACATAAAATAATTGTGATTAAAAATAATTTGAAATAAGCAACTTTTTTTGCTGTTTGGTTATGAAAGTAAGCCCACCTGGGTATTAAGATACTGAAAGCCAGTGAAAAAAACACATCAAAGGCACGAACAGCCATAAAGGGTACAAATGAGAAACACAGATAAACACAAGAAACACAGCAAAGGAAAACTAGATGGCAGCATCTCCCTATTTTTCACAAGCTCACATGTCTAAGATTCAAAACAAGATATGGAGGCAAAAATTTAATGCAATCTAATAACCAGTTTTAGAAGACTTCTGAATTTATTTATTTTCTCTGAAGAACACAGTAGTGCAAGCAAACCCACACTATTTTAGCTGCTCATAAACACAAGAATCCAGAGCAGAATTCTTCTAAGATCAATTCAAGTTCCAACAAATTATGGCTTGTTTCCTAAAAATCCTGTACCTTAACTAATATTCTAAAGCTGATTAAATTTTGGCAACGTTAAAAATTTATTAATACTTAGCTAAAATTAATGTCAATCAAAAAGTAAAAGGAAACTGAAATCACAAAGAGAAAATAGTTAAATTAAAATTATGCACAGCTAAGTCAAAAACATCCAAATCATGTTTTTCAAAAGAAGCACATTATCACTTTCACAGTAAAACAAACTTGCACCTTTTAATGCCTCCAAAGATTATTATAATACTCAGGGAAGACCAAGTATTTTCATGTAAACCCTGAGATACCAATTAAAAAAAATAAAAAAAACAAGCTTCTCGTAGCAGCACTGATATGAAAAATACTTTTAATATACCTGATTAATTTTTCTCTAAACAAAACAAAACACCAGAGAAAAACTGCAGCTAGGAGTAGTTAATATCACAGAATTATAGATTCACTTAGGTTGAAAAAGGTCTTAAAGGTCAGTGAGTCAAACCACTAACAACCCCATTACAATCCTACACAATCTTATAATTTGAACTAAATTAAAACTGTTATTTGGTACAATTGCACTTACTCATGTTCTTCTTGAATATTTTAAATGTTTTAATATTGTAAATGGAAAAGATCGCTAAAATATGAAATAGCTCTTTCTGTTACAGGTGCTTCTCTCAGTCTCTGCTCGCTGTGCTGCTGCTACTCTCAGGTTCTGATTCTTAGGGCTGGATGTGCTTCACTGCTCCTCTGTGGTGACTGTGCTGCAGACATTGTCCATCCTCCTGGGACACGTGTCCACACTCCAGCACCTTCGAGCTCGGCCCTAAACTGACCCCAGCTGAAACCTTCCCTACAAGGTATGTGCTTATCCCCACTTGCCAGTTTTCCAGAATCCCACTAAGAATGGAAACAATCAGATTTTAGTCATGCTTTACGCAGCAGCAATTAAGAGGAGCATAACTAAATGTCTAATCAAAGGTTACCCCACCTAAGAGTCAAGAAGAACCCAAGCCTTCCTTTCAAAATGGATTTGCCTCTCCTCTCCCAAGAATCTAACACAAGTGTACCCAAAGCTGTACATCTGCCTCTACTCCTGAAAGCTGCAAAAAACAAGATACCGTAAACAGCAGAAGTCAAACAACTGAAATAGCAAATCTAAGCAATCAAAGAATAAGAAACATCAGATTTAAGTCTGCTGTGCAGTCAACTGTGTGCCCTGACTGCTCAGCTGAAGCACTCATCGTGGAAGGACTGGAATTCACTGCACACTCACAGGACACAGCAGCACAGGATCAACAGGAAGCTATGGATCTTAGACCTTCTGAACTCTTGTGTTTGGCACTCCAATCCAAACACACCTGTTTTCAAACTTGAGAAGGGAAGAGGGGTGGCTCTATCAATTCCCTACAAAGGTAAGTACTACTTTATATAGATATTTAATTTCTGAACCTTCAACAACAGGATATGTGAGGATAGAGTCACTGTCTTTAACGAAAGCCTTTGCTTAAGCCCTTACACAACTTCTTCAGGGAAAACACACTGCACTTTCCTTATCTCAGCACCTTCCACTGTTCCCAGAGAAAGGTGGCTCCTTCCTCACATACTGTCCTGGATATCAGCCCAGATGCTGAAGTCAGAGGAATTTTCAGGGAAATCCTGGTTAATTTTCCTCCAAAATATCTGCGAACAAATCACGGCCCTGGGTACAGAAAGAAAAATCTTGCTGTAGTACCCAGGCTGCAGAAGTGGTTTAGAATCTGAACAGCTCTGTATGTATTGACCAAGCTGATCTTACTTCAGAACATTTAAAACATTGACTTACTTCTCCGTCCTTTTTTGAGAGTGAAGAAATTACATAGTTGTCAAGGGGAGAGAACCAAAGAGCTTTCAAATTTAGATGAACACTTGGTAGTTCTTCAGACACTCCTTCTTCTAGTTTTAAAAAAAGTAATTCCAAATCCATTTTATGCTCTCCAGTCATCACTTTCAACACTTCTTAATGAGTTGCCGAAAGTAACTGCCAGCTTTTGCAGTTTCTTTGGCATGTTATTTAATATCCTGTATTTTACATCTATCTGTATAGCTCACAACAGACTTTCTCATCACAACAATTATTTAAAGCGTATAAACAAATTAACACTGAAAACAATCACTTAGCTGAGTAACCTGTGACACGTGACACAGGCTAAAAATTAGGACAATCTGCAGAACAGCAACCGTAACACCCATGAAGTATGAAAGCCACGTCTTTTTCTGATACATTCTTCATAAGGTATTATTTCCTAGAATCCTTAGGGCAGACTGCAAGTTTCCACCTGTTCTGACTTTCTACATAGGTAAAAGAAGGGTAAAATGCAAACTCAGTGACTAAAACACAATGCTAAGCTCTACAAATTTAAAGCACTCTGCATTTTAATCCAAATAAAGCTATCTTAAAATAACTGAATAAAGATACAGTAATTAAGTTGAGCTCTGCACAGTAAAATACCAACCATCCCACTAATATCAGAAAGAAAGGTTAAAACTCCATGGTCTGCCATGCTCAACCATCTCACAAAACACTTTGCAGCATTCAGGCAATTAATGTTTATATTCCATCTGTCTTGAGCTAATGGCACCAGAATTTTCCTGTGTTTCAGTCACAGTGGACCAGGACTCTTGAATATTCATACTCTATATACGTAAAAACCTAGGACATTATTTTTGATTCATTTTAAATTTCTTCTGGAAATTTTAATTCACTGAATTCAGCTTTCTGACCATCAGAAAGAGATCCTGAAAATAAACTGATTAAAAACTCCCTGAAAAAATTATTTTTCAGTACATACAATTTCCTTTATTTTAGAACTTGACCCCTGAATTGACTAATTATAATGACTACTCAAACAAATAACTGACACTTCTAAAACCTTAGCATAACATTTATCATTGAACATTCCATCTGGAAAACCAATAAACAGTCTCTGATTATAAACCATCCACCTAATCAAATAAAAATCTTGTGTCTAGCTCTGATAAGATAAATCCTTAGAATTTATATCTTTACAATCTTGTTTTAAAAGGCTGTCAATTACAGTTTTTAAAGAACTAAAGGTTCTCTAAGGTCAAACATATAAAACAAAAGCATGTCACAATGAAAGAAGACTCTGAAGATCAAATGCAGAGTTAGGGAAGTTCAATGTAGATTTCCCAAGGGCAATATTAATTATTTCTTTACCCTGTTAATTACAACAAATACAGAAATGATGCACTATAGTTTGGGCAGCTAACACTAGGATTCTTCAAAGGAGATGAATCCTGACAAGCTACAATATCACGATTCTAATCCCCCCTCCACTAAAACAACCAAGCTTTTGCATCTTGCAAGATATTGATGATTCCTAAGGCCTTGCTGGCCTCCTCTATTCCGAGCCAGTGTGTTTGCACTAGGTACTGTAAAGGAACATCCACAGTGCAGTGGGCTATTTACCTGGGCAGAACCCTGTACAAAAACAAACACAACCTTCTAATACCTGAAATCCTCCAGATTATAATCCTTCTGCAACATTAACTGCTTCGTACAAGTAGAGAAAGCTGCCTGAGATCAACATGATCTCCATTTGCTGTGCACACATCTTAAGGCTGGCTTTGGGATCCAAACCCCAGACTGGACACAGAGCCAGGCAGGAGGTCTACACTTCTGCACACTTCCTAAGATTCCATGTGCAGTAAAGGTCATTCCTCAGAAGTCTTCAAATTACAAATAATTTGTTAGCATCTCTTATGAATGCTTCCATGTTGAATTTTAGTTCAGTATACCGGCCACATAAAAAGCTAACAGTATGGAAGAAAAATAGCTAAAACTAACAGATTTAGATCCCATTCTTGGGACAGTCCCACCACACACCTGTTTTGATTTACACTACGCACTTGTCTCAGGAGCCGTTGCTAGAACACCTGCTTGTAGTAATTACTAAAGAAGTGACTGCACTTATTCACAAAGAAAGCCCCCAACAACCAAAGACAGATGTACAAATTCAGGAACTGGCTGCAATTTTGTTGTCACTAAACTAGGAAAAAAAAAAAAATCTGCAAATGAACACGGGCTTATCTCTGTGTTTATTTTTCCTGGAATACATTTCTCTTTGAAAGTTTCTACAAGCTTTATCCTTCCAGATACCACAAATTTAACCATTATATGGCTGCCTTTTCTGCAAAGAGTTCGTTAACAAATTTCATCCAATACTGCACTTTTGCTCTCTTTTGAGAGCATAAGGTTTTTCCAAGTGTTTCCAGGCTTTCATTTATGTCTTCCCTGACACTGAGCTACAGTCTTCCTAGGTACAATCACTTCTAAAACATACATTCTAGTTGGCTACTCTATGGTTTATAAATTGCCTATTTTCAATCCTTTGAATTTATTCCAGCCTCCTTCTCTTCTGATATGTTTATCATTGTTTTCAGTTTTGAATTAAACTTAAAAATCTTTTAGATACAAATTCAGTGTGATCCATAAAGCATATAAAGGGAAAGTAGTAAGTCATAAATATTGGGAAATACCTGTTGAACTTATTTCAAGCAACTTCTACAACAACTAAAAAGTTGTAAAGGCACACACAGAATTACTTATCTCTTCTTGCAAACATAGACCTTAGGCAAAACTACCTTAAACTCTGCCTCTTATTACTATGGCACAGCAGCCCTGTACTAACATCCAAAGATGTCTGCCTCCACATTTTAGTAAAATAGCTCAATTCTAGCCCTAAATAGCCCAAAGCTAAATTGCCTCTCTACAAACTTTTAAACCAATGCAGCCTTCAAAGTAACTACAAAAAACAAACAAAAAAAAACAAACCCACAAAAACTAAACACCAAAACCAAACCAAAAAATACACAAGACCACCCCACATTCACCTTAGAAAATAAATTAGCTCCAAGTTCAAATCAACACATTCCACTGATGAGTTTGACACAGGAAAACACTCTATCCTATCAATCCCTAGAAAAAGAGAAATGTACTCACAACACAGGCAAAACTTTCAGTGTAGAGAGATCACACTCAGAGGCAAATTAGAAGAATCAAATCTTTCTTTTGAATAAAGTATAATTAAAAAGTTATTTAAAAATTATTGCAAATCCTTGGATAGAATGTGATTGGCTTTCTCCTTTCTAATGTCCAATGAAATTAGCTATCCTGGGATTCAGCATGGTGGGATATCACAGTGCTTCTGATTCAGAGCAGAAAGGGACACTTACCAAACCTGTGATACACAGTCCAGACTAAGACTGAGCTTTGTAGCCTCCAATCATCTCACAGTCTGAACACACTCTTAGGAGACTTTAAAGCAGAATTTTTCCTTGAATAAAAAAAAAATCCTAGGCCTCACAAAATAAACTACATTTGAATAAGTATTACCTGTTTTCACAACAAAAAGGGGAGGAAAGCACAGTTGCAGAAACGTATGAGGTAAAATGTGTAAGACATAACGCACCAAAGTGAAATCAAGCCAGACATACCTGAGTTGCTGACAGGCGAAAAACAGGACCAGTTGTGGGCACAGAAAGCCTGGGTGACATGTTGGCAGGGCCCTGTCCCTGTGTCTGCACCTGAGCCTGCATCTGAGCCTGTGCCAGAGCCTGCTGGGGCACCATCACGAGCTGTCCGGCGTCCGTGCGCACCAGGACCATCCCTAGTGAGGGCAAGGGAACAGTCACCACACAGTAAACAACAGCAAGAACAACATATAAACAACTATCTAACCACAGAATGCAGAGTAGAATTCATGTATAGCACTGTACATCATTCTCTATAGTGTATCTTTTTTTTGATTCTCATGCAACAGATTTTATTTCAAAGAAGGAAAGGAGCTCCCACTGGCAGAGCCAATTCAATATGGAATTTAAATAACTGCCATTTATGGAAAGCAGGGTTGAAAAAGCAGCCACTTGAGTGTTTGGGGGACAGTGATTTCTAGCAGTCTAGTCAGGGTCAGGAGAACAAAATTAGAAATAAATGCTCACTGAAAGTAAACTCTGAGGACAATGCAGCTGCTGGGAGCACAACTGAGTATGTGCACACCAGGGACAATGACCCGAGAGCTTTACTAAACAACAGCTTATGAGTACATGCAAATATTAGGCCAGACACACTTCTGAGTATACAATATTTGAGATTTACTTAACGTTGAGCATTAACAGATTAATCTATTTGATACCCACCATCACCACTTTGGGAGGCACTACTTGTGGTTTAAACATCAACAACAAACACTGGCAGGCCCAGAGAACCAACACACTCCTCAGCACACAATGATACAGTGCAGCAATTTTGGAAAATTGGCAAATGTATTCTAACACTTTCCAGAAGTAAATGATAATCTTTTACAATTATTTTCTTGTAAAACACCCCACAAATAGAGGCCTTCTACACAACAGAACCATTGCCATCAAGCTGTGCCCGAAGTTTTGTAGTCAGCAGGTTGGAAAAGGGGAGACAATGGCTAAGTTGGTCCATGGATCCTGGAGTTTCATACATTCAAGCTCACTGCAAAGCATGCAATGTTCTTCCTATAGCTCATTCAGAACTAAAAAGCAGTTCTCCAAACAGATTATTAAAAAGAATTTCCAAGTTAGTTCCAGAATACATTTTAATAATTTAACCTAGATAGGATACAACAGCTCAAATAAACAGAAAAACATCTTGTCTGCAACTACTAGAGAACCAAAAACTAAAAACCTATGAAGTCACTTTTAGTCTGCTGATAACAGGGTCAGTAGACACTGTTTCTACAACCTATCTCTCTGTGCAAATGGCTTTATAAAAGTATATAAATAGACTTTTTTACCTTTTCAAAGGAAAATGAAGAAGGTAAAATCTTATATTCAATTCTAAAGGTAAAAGCTTACATCCAATTCCAATTGTTAACTTCCCTGGGAAAATAACCCAACACCTTCCTAAAGGGACACTGTTTGCAACATATCCTGGGGATAAAGAAATTCAAACACTATTACAACAAATTTCAGAACCCTATAGCAAGAAAGTCTTTCTTTCAGTCTGACATGGAAAAACCAAATCCCAGTTGTGGGTTGAACACGAGAGAGAACTGCACCACACATAAAAGCCCTCACTCTCACAATTGGATGCTCCCAGACAACCTTTCCTGCTTACAAACACAAACAGAAGGCAAATTTCTGCCACTATAAACTAAAGATTCATGGAAAACAAAGTTTAAGGTATCAGGCATACAGAGCCACAGCAAGGACCACATCCAAAAGCCATAACAATAACTCTCTTTCAAAGCCAAGAGTAATTTAAAAATTAAAAAGTTGGAAGAAACTCATTAAAAACTCATCTAAAAGGTAACTGTTAAGGTCCATTAGCCATTTAAGCACCAAGCTTCACAGTTTATATTTGCAGAAAATCCTGCAAGCAGATGATACATTTGGTATATGCCGTTCCTAAACCATCTGGACATCCCAATATGCCAACTGGCCAAACAGGTTATCACTTCTCTGATTATGCTGTGAACCTTATAAAAAAATCCACATAGGATAATGCCTACCACACATTAAAAAATACATGTTCTATTTGCATTACACAGACTCACAGGTATGTTCTTAATTTATCTTCCCATTTTCTAACTCTAATTCTGAATAGAGAAAAACTGAGTGGAAAGGACAAATGAACTGCAGCACATGCCACACAGTCTCAATCAAAGCTGCAGACACAATTACTACTATAAGTGAATAAATGCTCATGTGTTAACATTATATTTTAATTCAGTTTGGAGGACTACAAATCCCTGTTACTGAGCAGCTGGTACAAGTTAGAATCCAGTTAAATGATGAGATTAATTTTACCTTCTTGTCAGTCACATAAAGATGAAATACACAACTTATGAGCATTATCTGCTAAAATAACCAATTCTCAAAAACTGATTCTAAATTTCTGTTTTATATAGAAATATGCTATATGGGAGTTTCATATTAATTATAAAATGACCCACCAAGTTAAAAACTCAAAAATAACATTGTATTTTCTGAGTAATTTCCTTTTAAAACATACTTTGTGTTTATGCAAATTTAATGGATTTCCAACTCTCTTATAATAAAATCAAATTTGAATTAAAATTTTCTGGTGCATTATTTCCATAACATTTTCTAAATCCTGGATCAGACTGTTTTCAAGGCTCAGTTTTTCCCCCTTCTGTCTGAAAGTAACAGATCAAAGTACTGACACAATGAACTTCAGAAACTGTGTGCAAAGTTACCGTGCACATTATCATCTGCATAGAGCAATTGTCAACAAATTAATGAAGGGAGGCAAAGGCTAAAGGCACAGTCTGAACAGCAACTTATCTGTTTCAAGTTAGTTAGGTCTTCATGAAACCACCAAGATTCGTTTGTTTGGAGCATCAGACTGATGGATTTTCCATAAGCTAGGGCCAAATACACAACTACTAAAAGTCCACTCAGAAGCAAACATCTACACCATCACGTTGCTGCTCTACTTAGCTAATAAGTATCAAATATTTCAAGAAATAAGTTGGAAGAACTAAGTTATTTCAGACTACATCAATAGGTCCACATCTTAACATGCTATTGATATCAAGAGGAAAAAAAGGAACTAGTGTAAACGTTAAATCAATTCCTAAATCAAGAAGACATGAAGATATCCAAGATTTTGTAACACGAAAATCTAAGTAGGGGACTACAGTACTCTTTGAACGAAAAAATATACAGGTTAAGAGTAGGAATCATGAGGATGAAGGGATGCTGGTCCGGTTAGCTAGCAACCTTGCTAAACTTAAGTTTTTAGCAATTCAAGTTAAGAAACTTAGAGGAGTACTAAGAAGACATAATTGCTTCAGAGTTGGAAATAAAATCCGGTGATGTGAAGACTACCCTCACACAACAACATCATCATCACAATTACCGAAACTATAAATTTTACCTTACGCACATTTACCACCTGGTTCACAGCAGAAAACATTCTTTCAAGCTGAAAAACTTCCCAGGACTATCAAGTGTAAAGCAGAAAATAAAGTCCTTTAAAACACATATAAAGTCATTCTTAGCTACCACTCCAGCCTTTTATCCGGTGTCCAACTACACCATCGCAGGGTAACTCACCGTGCCTGCCGCTCTCCCCCGGACAAAACCAGTAACTCACCCAACAGCTGCAATTACTCTGCATTAGCCGTACCAGTTACACCCTAATTAGCGGCAGCCCGTTCGTCAGACGGTGCCCTCAGACAGGTGCCTCTTCTTTGGTTTCCAGCACGTCGAGCAGCGGGGACAAGACAGCTTAGGGGAACGCCAAGCCCTCGGCCAAGACAAGAAGGTCAGAGCGAGCGGCGATGCCGGGAGAGCTGCGCAGCACTTACCGGGCGGGATGGTGAAGCCGGGGGGCAGCTGGATGGTGGTCTGCGGCGGCGGCCGCACGATCAGCTGCGGGGCCACGATCCGGGGGGCAGCGCCCAGCGCCGGCCGCGGCGACACGGCCTGAGGGGCGGCGGGCAGGGCAGCGCCCGCCTTGGCGGTGACCGCGGGCTT
>WAAG01013944.1:25042-49931 GCA_013390105.1 Tichodroma muraria | reverse complement strand
TGCGGCTGCTGGGACGGGGCGGAGGTCCTAGGCGAGGGCGGTTCGGCGGGGCCGCGGCCGCCCGCCAGCTGCGATTCCAGGGATCCCACCAGGTCGCTGAGCGCCTTCTCGTCCACCTCCTCGGAGAAGAGCAGCATCTCCTCCAGTGGGTCCGACGCGCCCGCCGCCATCTTGCGCTGAGCTGGGAGCCGGCGGCGCTGTGCGCATGCGCGGGGCTCTGCCGCGCGCGGGGCACCATGGGAGGAGCCACCGCCTCCGCCCCGCCCCGGGGCGGGACCGGGACCATCCGAGCGCCCGGGCGGGAGCGCGCCCAGAACCGGGACGGCAGCGGGTGCGGCCTCCCAGGGAGAGGGCGGCGATGCCACTCGGGAAGCTGCGGGGCGGCAGCGAGTGCATGGAGGTACCGTAGGGACGGACGCAGGGTGTGGAGCAGCCTCCCTGCCCCCGGGTGTCCGCAGGGGCCCGGCCCTGCCGTGTACCGGTGAGGCGGTGGCGGCCGGCCCGGCCCGCCGGGAGAAGCGAGCGAACAGCCTCGGCTACCCTGCAGCGGCCCCTCGGCGGGATGTGCAGCGCAGGGAGCTGTCCCAAATCCTACGGCAGGCGCAGCTCACGGCTGCGCTGCTCCGCTTTGCAGTTAGCGGTGTCCAAAGCTACTGCTCTAGCCAGACCAGAATGGCTGCAGTGATACAATTTCCCAATGGGGACGCTGTTAGCAGAAAATTTGGAAAACAAAAATAAGGCTCTCAATCGCCAGAGCAGCTGCCCTGGCGTGCTGTTCCCTCGGCATCCTCGCGGGAAATATAAAGTAGTTAATTTTGCTGCTAACACTTTTGTTATCGCACTCCTGTGTGCCCTTTCCCACCAGCACTTCCCCACACACTCTGAAATAACTTTTAAGTAAAAGACAGTGGTCTCCTAAATAATCGTTTTCTTAACTAATAACAGGACAGTGTCTTCAACAGGACCCTCCAAATAAAAATATTTTCCCGTATGAATAACACACAAGGGATGGCCGTGGATTTGTGACCCCAGCAGCAGGCAGCAGCTTGGATTCCAGATCTGTCTCTGCTGGCCTGCAAGAGTGTCTGCAAACTGGGAATGTACTGAAGCTGCTGCTCTGTGGTCTGAAATAGTGAATCATTCCTCATTTTGTGATTTCTCAGGGTTTTCCAAAAAAATGGAAAAGGTGTCTCGGTGAATAAGGACATCCAATTGCTCCATGCACTCGTGGGAAGGAGTGGGGGGTGCCTCAGCTCCTCTCCAGTCCCGGGGCAATCCGCTCAGTCCTACCCTGCAGGACTTGCTGGAGTCACAAGACTGAACTGCTCTTGGCTGCTCTGTTTCCCCTAAAAGGAGGTTACATTTTTATTCAGTGTAGTTTTTCCTCACTGTCCTTTAAGAGCAAGTTTGTGAAGAATCAAAAGAAACCACTTTTAAAATGCATTGAATATAAGTTGCACCAGTTTAATTAGGATAAGTTTAAATGTCTCTTGAAATTAAACCAGTGCATATTTCTTCAAGAAAGTAGCCAGTGAAAATACTGAAGGTCCAAAGGCGTGGAAGGATGTATGAGCAGGAGATGGTGCAGTGCATGAATGGGAAAGTACAGGAATGCTTATGGAAAGCAGCATTAAATATACACAAGAGATCTATACACCAAAAATTTGCTTAGAAATTGAGCAATGCCTTTGTGGAGCACTCCAGCTAAATTAAATTTGGATTTTTGACAAATACTTCGACCTGGAAGTTTAACTAAAATATAGTACATATTAACATTCAATTTGCTAGAGCGCAAATATAAAGAATAATTATTTGGGTTAGAAAAAATAGAAATCTATCCCATATTACTTTCTTATGAAACACAGACTTTATTGATTTTATCAGAGAACATTCCATGCAGTCCTCACTTAGTTGCCCTGCTCCTGAACTTCATTTGCATATGACCATGTCCAGAGTTTTCATAAGAGAATGGAAAGTAGACATATGATTCTGCACCTAGTCCTGACTATGAAAAAAATTCTAGTGTCCATTTTTCTAATACTGTGACATTTAACTGGGCGTTTCCATAAAAACCACCCTGGAGGAAACTGAATTTTTTTGCAGCTTTAGAAGATAAAAGTTACCTTCCCACTGGATGGAGAATATGGCAAGTATTACAATTTGAATGTACATTTGTGCTTGGGTAATCTGTAAAACATTAATTTGTATTTCTCCCCACTCACTTCTTTTAAATTGAGCCATTTTATATATATATGTATAAACACAGGGTAAGGAAGTGTAATAGAATGTTTTATTTAATAAAACATGATGTTTAATGACTCACATTGGACTTCCTTCAAGTCAAGAGGAGAGGACATAGCTAAGAATGTTTATAGACTTGTTGCTGAAACTGCCTTTGGGCTTGAGCTTTTGACATAGGGCAAAATACTTCTAGTGAAGTACAGAATCTCTGTGAACTTTTTTATTCATTCTATTATAAAAATGTTTTCCAAATATTTTCATGCATTTCATCACAAAAAAAAATCTGAATATATTTTTTGCTCTTTCATTTTTCAGAGTTATACATGTACAGAATACCCAAAAAAAAAAATCAAAGAGACCAATATAATCATCTCATCTGATCTCTTAAGATACAGTCTTTCCTGAATTATGTTTTGTTTGAGGTAGAGAATGGTCTTTAGAAAAGTTAACTTCCCAACCATAGTTTTGAAATTGCCTGTGAAATTAAATCCACCACAAAACTTGTTGAGCTGCTCTTCAGTTCTCAGCACTGCTCAGGCCTGTGCCCAGCTTGCAGCCCGTGTTTGTCATTAATAACTCAGCACAC
This sequence comes from Tichodroma muraria, assembly GCA_013390105.1. Classification (NCBI taxonomy): domain Eukaryota; kingdom Metazoa; phylum Chordata; class Aves; order Passeriformes; family Sittidae; genus Tichodroma; species Tichodroma muraria. The sequence goes on along the minus strand of WAAG01013944.1, from coordinate 47,104 downwards.
AGCGAGTCCCCCTGCCGTGTTCAGCTCCATGGAGTGATAATGGCTCGGGACAGTAACCTATTGTCTTCTACAGAAGTGAAAGTGCTTAGAAAGGAGCACTGTTTTCCTGCTTATGTGTCATAGGTTTGTCTCAAATACACACTTTCAGTGCCTTTAAATATACAATTTAACCATCTTAAGTTTAAAATTAGTATCAAGGTGCTACCTACAAATTCAGATAAGATTTTGAGATAATTTCTTAAAATGAAGAACTCTTTATCTGTGTTATTGAAATTCACTTTACACTATAAAAATATTCCTTCAGCTGCTCATTTTAAGTATGACATAGAAACGATAAACTCCAAAAATTGGAGAGCATGAAGATGACTAGAGAACTAAGATCTGTCCTATGAATAGCATAGGTGCAGGTTTAAAAAGATCTCTAAGATTCCCTCAGCACTGCCAAGGCCTCAACTAACCCATGGCCCCAAGTGCCACATCCACATGTTTTTCCCTCCAGGGATTGGGAGTCTGCCCTGGGCAGCCTGACTGCCCCTTTCCATGAAGAAATGTTTCCCAATATCCAACCTGAACCTCCTGTGGCATAGCTTGAGGCCATTCCCTCTCCTCCTGTCCCTGTTCCCTGGGAGCAGAGCCCAACCCTCCCTGGCTGTCTCCTCCTGTCAGGAGTTGTGCAGAGCCAGAAGGTTCCCCCTGAGCCTCCTTTTCTCCAGGCTGATACCCCCCAGCTCCCTCAGCTGGTCTTCATAAAATTTCTGCTCTAGATCCTTCACCAAACCTGGGTCCCTGGCTTGGAAGGCAGAATATGTCTAAATTTAGTTTCATGTACTTCAGTTGCAAATTAATTTAATTTTAAATATGGCTTATAGGAATTTTGGAGCTTGCAAAGTTAATTGTAAATACTTGTTTAATAACTTAGGACTTGATGGTGAGACGTAGGAATATTTGTCATCAAGAAGGTTAAAATTTAACCCTTAGGTGTTTCAAGCAGGTAGTTTTCTATTCCTAGGCATTTGTGCAGATTTTTTGTTTGTCTGTTTGGGGTTTTGTTTTGTTTTTGTTATTCATTCTTGCCAAGTTCTCTCTTCCAGAAACTTACAAGTTGTTTCAGAAAAGGCTGTTAAGCCTGTTCAGTGTAAAGACAGCTGAGAGGGACCCCCAGCCCTGTCTGTCCCTGGGTACAGGGAGGGGCAGGGCAGGGCAGGGCCCAGGCTCAGCTCTGGCCCAGCAATGGCCCCAGAGCCACGGGCAGGGGCTGAGCCCAGGAACTGCCCCTGCCCAGGAGGCACAGCTCCTGCCCTGGGCAGTGCCAGCCCTGAGCAGAGTGTGCAGAGAAGCTGTGCAGTCTCATCTCTGGGGATATTCCAGAGCCACACGGGCACACTGCTGTGCCCTGTGCTCTGGGATGGCCCTGCTGGAGCGGGGAGGTGGCACCAGATGAGCCACTGTCATCCCTTCCAACCTGACCCATCCTGGGATTCTGTGAAAAATAAACCCTGGCAGTTTTCCATTTGATTTCTCTTCTGAAATGTTCATCAATTGTGTCCCAAGAAACATCAATGGACATTTATTTGTGTCAAAGAAATGTTCATTTCTATTTCCTCTTCCAACCACATGACCATGGAACCCTAATTCTATAAATGTAGAATGGAAAGTAGACATATGGTTCTGCAACTAGTCCTGACTATGAAATAAATTTTAGTGTCCATTTTTCTAATACTGTGGCATTAAACTGGGTGTTTCCATAAAAACCACCCTCTCCAGTTTTGAGAGGCAGATGAGAGAAGTCTGAAGATGTGCACCAGAACTTCCTTCCTTCCTTTTCTTTCCTTCCTTCCTTCCTTTCCTTCTTTCCTTCCTTCCTTCCTTCCTCACACCTTGTGTAAGGCAGCAGGAAATCCGTGTAACACGGGCTGTAGCTGATCCTCTTCAATGTTACAAGTCTCTCCACCTCCTCCAAGAGGTTGAGAAGCAGCCACAGACCAGCCTCTTTCCTTGTAACAGAATATAAGTGTCTGTTATTTCTCTAAACAGAAGTTTTACTTGGAGCTGAATTACAAATGTAAATTTTCAACAATGGTGTCCCACAGACTTGATACCGTATATCCAGTCATTTGCAGCAGAACTTTGCATCATAACCTTTCAAGTAGTTTAGGACATGCTGGAAGCAGTTATACTAAAGCTCCCTGGGCACTCCAGTCCTTCTGCAAACGTTAGTCAGTTCAACTTGGGCACAAAACCTCCAGGAGTCCAGTCAGGCTCCTGTTTAGGCATGTGCAGTCCCCTTCTGGAGAAATCTGCCTTGTTGTTGCATTTCACAGGCCTATTCTGAACAAAATACTTGCTGAATCTTTGCAACATGATAATGTCCAGTTGCTGAAACAAAAGCTAAATCATCTTTCCAGAGGCTGGCCTTTGTTGTGGTGTTTTCCAGGGGGGCCTGAGGCTTCCCAACAGAAGCCTCATTTGTGATTGTTACTTAAGGTGCACAAATCAAGTGCAATCACAAAATCATAAGGTGCTGTGTGTGTTTGCTTGTACTCATAGGGCGTTTTTTCAGGGTTAATCCCACACTTCAGTCAAGATTTCATCAACAATTGTGTCGCTTAATGCTGGCTGCCAGGATCTGACTCTCAACACTGCTAGAGAGTAAAAGGGAATCCCCGTGAAACACGAACCCATGGAAGCACCCCCGCTCCCGCGGTTCTCCGCCTGTTGTCGACTGCTCATGGGCGTCACCGGGATTTGCCGCTNAGCAGCCGCGCTCCCGCCATGCACCTGGCGGGCCGGGCGGGGGGGGCGCTGTGAGGGAAGATGAAGGCGGCGGCCATGTTGGGAGCCGCGGGGCGCGGGCCGTGTTGATCGTTCCGCTGAAGGCTGTGCTGAAGGCTCCGCTGTGCGGGAGGCGGCGGCTCGGGGCGGCAGGAGGATAGAGCCTACTACGACTTAGGGTCGGGCTTGCTTGGCTGCTTGTGCCTGGCTTAAGGAGCCCTCGGCAGCGGCGAAGGGGTGTCCCTGACCGAGAAGCAGCGCCATGAGTGGGGGGACGCCCTACATCGGGAGCAAGATCAGCCTCATCTCCAAGGCTGAGATCCGCTATGAAGGGATCCTGTACACCATCGACACCGAGAACTCCACGGTGGCGCTGGCCAAGGGTAAGGACGCGGCCGGCCGGAGGAGCGGGCCCGGCGGCGCTCGGGGAGGGGCGGGAGGGGAGCGCGGAGGCGGGACGGGGTCGAGGCCGCGGGACCGGCATCGTGCGAGGACCTGGAGCCGCGGCACTGTCCGGGCGCCGAGGGGGCCCGGCGGGCGGCCTGCAACCTGCGGGGACCCGGCGGAGCTCGATCGGAGCCCGCCTCGTCCCACCGCCCTCCCGGCGGGGCGGCTGTGGGGGACGTGGAGGCGAGAGAGGGTCTGGCTGTGAGAGCGGCGGCGCGACAGCGCTGCGGGGCCCCGCTCCCCCCGTTCCCCCGCTCCGCGGAGGGACCCTCGATGAGAGGAGCCCGGAGCGCTACCGCGCAGGGGAATGCTCAGAGGTGTTGCTAGTGGAGTGCAAGTACGAAACCCGTGGCGGTGGAAGCGTCCAGAGCGGGTGCGTGAAAGGGAGTAGGAGAGGGAGGCTATAAAGAGGTTTTCTTTGCAGCGTTAAGAATTCCAGATCTACAGGGTATAGGGCCGTGTATGACTGGATTGCTCTGCATCTTAGGACGGCAGACAGCTCGGGTCTGAAGGGAATCCTCAGTGTTGGATTACCGACAAAAGCTGAGCGTAAGCAGTTAATTTTGGAGGTTTATCGCACAATGTAGTTCGAAATGCTATAAGAATGTTATCGGCCAGAAGATAGATATAGATAGATACATTTAAATATCGAGAGAGAGAAAGGATCTGCGTGAATGTATAAGAAAATTAGAAAGACAGGTTTACTGAGAAGAGAGTTGGTTTAAAAAGAGAATTTTTGGAACTGGGCATCCGAAGGACTTCAGTGTTTCTCATGCATGGGAATTCATTCTCAACGTAAAACATTAAGGCAGAACTTTGAATAACCTCTTTATAATAGATTCTGCAAAACTCAGCATTTTTTTCCTTTACACTTCTTGTATCCATAAAGTCTTGCAAAATAATCTAAATTCATCTGTAAAAGCAGAGTCTATCCAGCTATTAGGTAAGAGGAAAAATTGCTCTTTGTGTAAATGAAATATGTGGGACAGAGAGGATTCCAGAGCTCGGTTCCTGGCTGATAGGAAAGGCTTAACGCTGGTCTTTTCCGTTCTGCACAGCTGCCGTGGGTGCTGGTGCATACCATGAGTGTGTTCTCTTTCTCTGGCCTTTGTGGTAATTCTTGTTTGTTCGCTGTGTCACTTTAAGGCCTTCCCTCCTCGCAAACAACACCCCCCCGTTATTGTTTAAGAAATAGGTTACTCTGTTTTGTAATTTGTGATACGTGGGCTTTGGTCCCAGGCTTGCACAGTTTGTTTACCGGGCAGTTAGCTTTCATATGTGATTTTTACTTATTTCTGAAATTGCCTTTAGGTTTTAAATTGCCTGGCTGGAGTTGCATTATCTACTTTGAAAGGACAGCTGGTTTTGGTTTATACAAGTAAAAGCTGGATACTGTGATTAAAAATAAATGTTCAGAAATTCTAGTTGCATGCTGTGATTCTTAAGGTTTGTGCAAAAGCACATAGAAAAAGAATCCTATCCTTGAGGACCTTGTGATAGTCTTGTCCAAAATTAGACTGATTTAGTGCTGACCAAGCCAATTTTGCATGACTTCTCAAGAGTGGTTTAGTCATGTTGTGGTCTATCTGCCAAAGTGTACATATTTAAGGTAGATCAAACTACAGTTAAAAATCTACTCTGCTCTCTTCTCGTAGCTCTCACCAGAAATGTAAATCCAAACCATTGAATTTACTTTAATAAAACTTGGCTGAGTTAGCTGAAGAATGTGTTTTGTAATAGCGTTATGATTCAGAAGAGAATAAACCAGTATTTCTAGGCCACATGGAACCAAAACTCTTGAGCTTAATCTGGAGCTGATAATAACCATACTAGACTGCAGAGCAGTTCTCTGTGCTCACGAGCAGAATGCTCCACTCGAGAGTATTTGAGTTTCTAAAGGCTCAGGCCATTGAATCTGTGTATGTAATGTGTATATGTAAGGTGGCAAGTGTGCTTAGTTATTGGCCAGGTCTGTTTGTGAAAGAAGCAGAACTTGTACTCTAGCTGTAAATATATTGATCAGGTAATAGTTACCTCTTCTTCTTGTGCTGAGTCCAGAAGTCAGACCAGAACTGTTTAGTGTGAATCTTGACCACAAATGTCATTTTTTTTGCCGGGGAGAGAGGAAAAAAAAACTCCAAAAGACTTGATGCTTTCAGTTGCTCAGCTGTGTAGTCTGTGACATAACTGTTCCCTGAATTGAATGCAGGGCACCTTATCATTATTGGCATTCTAGCTGAGATTACTGAAATGGTGACATAAAGTGCGAAAGTAGAGGTAGAGTGTGTTCTTGAATAACTGCAGATTTGCCCAGCTGTAGGATTTGTGTGGGCTAAACCAAAGGCGGAGATTAATCTCATGAACCTGTATTCATGGAATGCCTTCATTTGTCTTGAATTGTCTAGGGTTTCAGACAGAGATAAGGTTTTTGGGTTGCCAGCACAGACTGTAGCCCTCTCTTACTGGGGGCAGTCTGCTCTAGTTCTCTAATCAGCATTTTGTTTACAACGTTGTGATCTTTTCACTAAGCAAAACTTGTGGCCTCTATCTCACAATTAGAGAAGGATAGGAACTGTTAAATAGTGAGCATAACATTTTGAACCTAAGCTGGAGTCTGATAAGGTGAGTTGATGCATCCTTTCACAAAGTGTGTAAGTGTATAGTTATTTAAATAACAGGGGAAACACCCATTCATAGTGGACTCCAAACACTAAGCAAGCTGTGCAGACATTTGAGGTTCTTAAATGTTATTGGTGCCTATGTTTTCTTTGGATCAACAGCTTTTCAGAGACGGTGTCTGGAACCAAAACCCACTCACTCCTATTGTCAAGCCTCCAGTTAAAATAACTTTAAATGCCCTTCTAGTTCATGGTTCTAGTTAACACTTAGTTTTTAAAAAATTCATTATTAATTTTCAAAACTAATCATTAAACTCAAGCAATTTAAGAGGCGTTTGCAAGCCACAGTTAGTTTTCTTGCTGGAAAATGATTGCTGCCCTACCTGGGGCATTTGCAGAATAATCACAGTGCTTGATCTTAAATGTTGTGGCATTAAAAAGGAGATGTGATCTTTCATATTATTTATGTATAATGCTTTTCTATTTCAATCCACTCATTTAGAGAGAATTATTTTTAATGCAGGTAAGCTGTATAAGAACAACCATGTTGGGTCAGAAAAAGCTTTGTTCCTTCATCAGCAGGGAATCCTTAGGTATGTGAGTATAAGAAACAAAATTATATATTGTCTCTGCTATAATGCATCAGTTCTCACTTAGCAACTCTTGGACCACTGGGAGTTGCATTTGGAACCATTATAATTGATAAGTGTTAATGAAACAGCTTTTGGTAATTTTAAGAAGTAGTTAAACATCTGGAATTTTCAACCATCTGTGATAGTGTTGTCCATGGTATAATGACACATCAAAAGAAAAACTTCTCTTTTAGATTTCTACAGAACAGTAGTTGAAGGTGGAAGACTCAGAAATACAGACGGAGGAAAGTTAAAATCTTGTGAAGGCTTGAGCTCATTCAAGGGTGGGAGCAGGAAAGGGAAGGGTTAAATTTCTATCATTTTTTTTTATTAATGTATTTTTTAGTCAGTTAAGTAACACGCTCCTTGCGTGTCTTGAAGGTTAGGGCATGTGTGCCAAACCAAACTTGTGCACAGTATGTCACAGCAGAAAAATTCCTCTTGTCAAAGCCCACTCCTGGCTACTGCCCTCATCTATTCCCTGCAAGTAAGGGAATGCAGGCTGAGTTAACTGTTCTGGAGGAATGAGCCTGCCACGAGCTCAAGCTCGGTGCGGTGTGCAGGCGTCAAAGCATGTTTGCAGTGAAAGGGCAGGGATGTTTGGAGAGAGCTGGCAATTGAAATGACTTGCCCACTTGTGGTGGTCTCATTTTTGTCCTCGTGCTCCTCCTGGGGGCCTTAGGAGCAGGGAAGAGCTGGTTTCTGCGTTTGCTCCTCAGGGAGCGAGGAGAGAGTGTCAGCGCTGTGCACGGACTGAGCTGCCTGTTTGCAGCTCTCCTTGTAGGGGAGCAGAGTCCTCTTGTAGCAGAGTCAATAGCTTCACTTCTGATTAACATTCTGCTTAGATTCCCTGTGTTAATCAACGAGTAATCATAGCCATTAACTGACAGGGAAAGCTGCAATGTTGCCGTTGAATGCTACAGGAGTATAATATGGTAATGTGCATTAAAATATCATATAGTAGTCACTACTGTCACTACAGTCAAAATCTGTACAAAAATTTGCTCACAGCACTTTAATACGAAGTTGGTGGAACTCCTTGGGCACAAGTATATATATGAATAGGTTCAGGAGAGTTAGTTATTTTAGCTATCTACTTAATTGTGTGTATTTACACTGACTAAAAATAAGTTTGCTTTTAACATGTACTGCTTGTCCTTTTGTTTGCAAGTCCTTAAGCCAGTTTAGCTCTTTCAAAAACAAAAGAAAAAAACATTCCTGAAATCGTCATGGTATGATTAATTAGATTTACTGCACTTGTAAGATTGTCTTTCACATGCTTATTTTCATTTCTCACTCTTCAATATTTTGCTATATATGAACCACTGCACCTTGTTCTGGAGGAAGGAGGTAGTCTGAGGAAACTCCCAAAGAGCCAGAGCTCTAAGCCTGCTCCTGCTGCAATACCTTGTGCTTTTAATACTCTGGCAACTTAGTACTTCCAAGTATGAGAAAACACGGTAGAAGCTATTTCTTTCTAAAATCCTGTTATACTGGCCACTTCTAATGTTAGACTTCTTACTCTCATGCACTCACATTGTGCTAAATCCTAATCTAAGTAAGGAAAACAGAAACTGTAAAGATAGGTGTGCCTTTGCAAAATACAAAAAGTAACTTTTAACTCCTTAACCTTACTCTGAAGGACCTGACTGGGGTAGACTCATTAAGTAGCTCTTCCTAAGATCACCTCACATGCAGTTCTGGTTCCTGCTTTAAAGGGAAATTGGGTTTCGGATGATTATTTTGGTTGCTTGTGGTGAGAGGACAAGTCTGAACTGCAGATCAGGGGAGTTTGCTTACCCCTCTCCAGCAGAGGAAATCTTCATTGGATGAAATTTGATTTATATTTCGCAGAAGGCTGTGATAAAACCAGTTTGATTTGGGGCAGGGGAGAAGTGAAGGAAGAGCCAAACTTTCAGTAGCAAGTCTTGATGATGTGTTTTATTGCTAAACCATTGGCAACCACATCAGTGTCTTGGGTTAGCTGCATAGGCAGTTGAATCTCTTAAAGATGAATTCTAAATTTTGTCATTGAAAAACTTCCTTTTGATGTTGTGGTAATTTCATGGTGTGGAGAAAGACATTGGTTTTTAACATACACTGAAATCCCTTTACTTCTTTCAGCACGTCAGTAGATGAAAGTCTGGTGATTCCCTTTTTATTGGTTTAGAATGGAGAAAGGTAATTGGTAGGTGTTAGAACTGTTCCTATATGTGTCATGGGACCTTAACATTAATATTAAAATACTTACCTGTGGTGTAGCTCTGACTTAAGAGAAAGAGTTTCAAAGCATGTTTCTTTCACAGTTCATCAGATTTTAATTTCCATGTAAAGGCAAGATGTAGCCCCCTAACTTGCTATCCTTTCTCTGTGGTGTTGCTATAGAGTAGTTTCTTTACTTTAGCTGGGAAGTAAAAGCCTTTGATAACTTACTGATCGTACTCTGGCCATTTTTGTGCACCTTTGTAGGCAAAATAGCTTCTAGAAAAACCATTTCGGTGTGGGACAGAGAGAAACAGTGCAAAATCAACTTCGGTTTTACTTACCAAGACAGCAGGTCAAATGATGGAATGAAAGTCCAAGATACTCTATCAGATAACTAATAAACTATAAGATGGCCAGAAAGTGAGAGTGGATCCATGGCCAAGATAGTGAAATAGAAAAGCCTGGCGAATAAAAAACAACGGAATGAATTGACCCAGGAATGCACGTGACCCATTGATAATGTTATTAAGCTACTGTGCATTACTTTGAGTTAATTTCTGCAAATTCTTAAGCTACAGACACTTTTTTTCTGTGGAGGAAAAGAAGACGGATTCCTTTTCTAACAAGGACTGACAGTAACTGAGCAGTGTGTGTCTTTTTACGTTGCTCACACTTTGTAGTACCATTCAGAGCAGACTTTCAGATGCACAGAAACAGAAAAGATAATGAAAGTCAGCTCACTAGATGATACATGTGCAAAATAATTGTGACCACTTAATGTTGTTTTTCCTTGTAGTGTGGACCTGATCTCTTTATCCCTGAATTATGCTTCTTAAAAAGATGTTAATACCTGACTGTTAAGCTCTGTTTATGCAGTATCACAAGAAGCAACAGTGATGGAAGATGGCTAGTGCAGCCTAAGAAATGACTCAGTATCACTTTATACATCTCTACAGGAGACTCTGCTTTTCTTGACTAATGATTCTATGGCTGCAAATAAGTGCCTAATGATGTCTCCAAAATGTTGATGCATCTGAAAATGGAGGGAAATCTAATTCTGGTAAATTAAAGCAAAATACAGATTTTTTTTCTCAGCATAACCCGTACCTTGCAAAGCAAATAAACACTTTCTAAGAGGCTGGAGCAGAAACAGTCGTGAGGGATTGTTAAAGCTGCTACAAGTTGATGAGGTTGTGATTGAATATGACTGTCATGATTTTGGGGGGTTGTTTATTTTCCCCTATCTAGTTTCAGTCCATTGTTTAACTTTGCTTACAAAACTAGCCCTTAGAGACAAATCTCTTCATCAAATATTTGTTTGTTTCATTTGATTCAACCCGGGGTTGGCAGTCTAAGAGTGCGGAAGTTTCTGAGAGGGCAGTGACAGCAAAGCGCTGGTATCCGTGTACAGCAGTAGTGACTGCGTAGTGCGAAAGGAGGAGCTCGATTGCTTCATTGCTGTGCAGTCAGAAAGCTGCTGGAATTCATACAAGGAATTTAATGTCTTGGTATGGTACACACTAGGAAGATAGTTATGCCTCAGTGAGTTTGCTTAATTTGACAGAGATAATGTGGCATCTTACGAACCTTACACCAGCAAGAATGCATTTTGCTTAGTGAAAATTGTATATACATGCCACAGAATTCTTGTTGTTTTATTAAATTTTGAATCTCTTGAGAAATTCACATTTGATAATTTTTAATATTCCAGGTTCTAGTAGTATTAGCATATTTTTTCCTGTTTTGCAAATACCGAATATGAAGTATATAAACTCATGTATTCCTTGATTCATAGGATTGACTTACCAGCTAGAGAAACCTGCCTTGCTGCTTCCCCTTACCCTCACAAAACAGTTGAAATATTCAACGTGTAATTGATAGCATAAGTGATGTCTCAGTCTTGCAGCTTGGGTTTTAACTCAGATTTTTTAACTAAAATTACTTGTTTGTCTGAGGAGAGTTGTTAAAGAATGTGATGTCTATTCAATAAGGGTTTTTTTCCTCAATGACATTTTATTCCTTTTATTTTAAAGCTGTTGGTCTCTGCAGTATATTTGAAACCCTTTTGTTGAGTGTGGGACATTTCATTCTTTTTCTCCCTTCCCAACTTCGCAGTTCGCTCCTTTGGTACGGAGGACAGACCAACGGACAGACCCATCCCGCCTCGCGATGAAGTCTTCGAGTACATTATATTTCGTGGCAGTGACATTAAAGACCTGACTGTCTGTGAGCCACCAAAACCTCAGTGCTCCTTGCCACAGGATCCTGCTATTGTTCAGGTAAGTCAAAACAGAGTTTTAAATAACCGTCGCTGAAGAGGTGACTTGTTAGCTTTAAGTGCTCTCTGGCAGAGTGTTTAAAAATTAGTGTTTGTCACTGTAAGGTTCACAGCACAACGTAAAGAGCTCTGGAAGGATTTTCTCCTTTCAGTCTTTAACTGTGAAAATGAAGGTTGAAATCTAACACTGGACAGTGCACTACATACCAAACCTGCTGTCTTTTCAAAACCAACTAATGACGTTTTATAGGTCTTGAGGCCTTTTTTGAAAGGGACTTGGCTTAGGAGGACACATAGTTCTCAGGGAGATCATACTTGGTATAAATCAAACAGAGTAGATGCTGAAATATCTCCAGATCATTAGGGGCTTTTGTTTGCTTGTTTGTTTGATTTTTGTTTGAATGTTCAACATTTTTTTAGTAACTATGACTAAAATGTTTCATCTAGCTATGTGTTTTTAAACAGGCTTCATACTGTAAGGCAGTTGTTAGAATAGTGAATACTTGGTTTCTGAGGGGAAAGCAACTTACAACTTGAAGTCTTCAGATTTAATTAGTCTATCATTTTGTAGTAAATGGATTGATAAATAGTTTTCTCAGAAATTTGTTGGCTTTTTGATTGTGCTTATGAGGTATCTTAAAATCATCCCTGAGAGCAAGAGGAAATGTCTTCCTTCAAATGGAGGTTGATAATCCCATGTAATATGATTCTATTGCTTTATCTATTCTGTAGGACAAAATTCTTGAACTTCCTTATGAGGTGCCCTTGTATTTCTCCAGGCTCTTACTATTAAATTTGATGCAAGTCCTTCTGTCACTTGTAGTCAAGAATGGTGAAGTTGCATTACTGTGAACCCCAGTAACAGTGATAACCCTGGCTTCCTCCGGTGTGCTTGGGTGTCTCACTGTACTGTGGGGTTTGAGACTTCAAGGAAAAAGATAGAACACAGTGTCTGAGGTTATAGGGAAAAGATTGCAGAATTTTGTGGTGGAAGAGTAGAAGTGCTTTCTAAGCTATACACCCTTGTGAAAATGTTTGTTTTAGAGTTTCTGCACTTCTTGCCTCACAGAACTATTTCCTAATCTTTGTATAAATACGAATTTTTGCTAGTGTGTTGTGTGTTTTGTCTTTAGTCTTCACTAGGATCTTCGACTACATCTTCATTCCAGTCTGTGGGGTCCTATGGTCCTTTTGGCAGGATGCCTGCGTACAGTCAGTTCAGCCCGAGCCCGCTGGTGGGGCAGCAGTTCGGCGCTGTGGGAGTTGGTAGGTTCACTTTGGTTATCTGGTGTTTTCCTGGGAGTGAAGCTCCATTTGCACAGACAGTAATCACTGCTTAGAATTTCATCGGTGTCTCATCCTAAGGCAGATTTGAAGTCTTCCATCTCTGCTAGTTTAGCTCGAAAGTAGAGAGTTCTTCATAGCCTTTGCATCCTAAATCAAAATAACTACGATTGAGAACTAAACACCTATCTCAGAGGGACCAAGTATTCATTATATTTCACAAGTGGTAGAGGCAGCCCCTCCAGAGAAGTCCCATAGCTGTGCTGTTGGGTTGACCAGGTGTGTGCCTAAACTAAGGATTTGGATTGTTCAGCAACTACGTGCCAGCACAATCCTCCAGCTGTTCATGAGGTGTTGGCTAGGTAGTAAATAGATGCTGGAAGTATTTGTGAGCTGCATGGGCTTGTTGCTCCTTTATATACTGCACATTGTCTCTGAGACTCGCCAACGAACTTCCCTTCCTCCCTGAGAGTTTATTTCACAGCTTTGTTTTTCTCATAGGAATGTATAGTCTCGTAACTGGTATGGCAGCAGTGTTACTCGTGGTACTGAAAATGTTAGCCATGCAAAAGAAAGGCTGTGGAATTGGCCCTAATTTGGTAATTAATAAGATGTGGCAGTCATATTTTTTCTGAAAGGATCTTAAGTGGAAATATATACCAATAATATGTATGGCTCCGTAAGATGACTGTGTTTTGTTAATACCTGTGATGCTGAAGTTAGAAGGGCTCTTTTATTTTTCATTTTAGATTAAAAAATCAAGATATTAGTCTTACCAGCTTATGTGCATACATCTGTTAGATTAAACGACAGGTGTATGGGAAGGACAGACTTATGTGTACTCTAGAATAACTGCCTAATAAAGCTTCACTTATCATTTAGTGCTGATTAAAAAAAAAAAGTCTAAACCAGATTTTACAACTGTATTATTTCTTTCAAAGCAGGAGGTTCTTTAACATCTTTTGGAACAGACTCTTCAGGCAGTGCTAGCATGTCCCAAAACACTGCAGTTGGTTCTGCATTTACAACAGATGCAAGATCACTAAAAACACAGATGTCTCAAGGTAAAATCTTTTTTAATGACTTCAATCATTTTTGACCAGTTGTGCCTGCGTGATTTTGGTGGTTGCCAGAAATGCCAACCAAACAGCTGAATTCTCTCATGAAAACACTTGGTATTAAACCCAGGAAACATTGAGAGGCTTTGTGTTTGCTCTTTAAATGTGTTTTGTCTACATCTTGGAGTGCTGCAGGTGGTAACGCATTTATTGTTACCCTTAAAGCATCTGTACTGAGAAGTAGGACTTAATTAAGTGAAATAATGTTAGCAAACAGGTATATGTGGAAATTCAGTATTTAGTTTTATTGATAACATGACAGAACTGCAGATACTTCTTACTGATTGAAAAGGGAAGTCCTTCAGCATAAAACTTTAAAATCTTTATTCCTAACTGTAGTTCTTCTGTTCACGTATAGTTACATAGATGATAGTAACTGCAGTCCTGTTTTCCTGTAGAAGTGGTGACATGACTTTTAAGTCAGCTTAATAGTAACAGGAACTGTATGGATAGTTTATCTAATATTGGAAAAAATTAGATTCTGGATGATATTTGAATGGCAAAGAAAAAAGAAACTAAACATTGAGCACCTTCACCCTCACCCTTCATGCGAATGTTGTTAACATTGCTCCTTAAAAACCCAAACCCCATTACTTCCTGCTCTTCCACTCTCCTTGCTGTCAAAGTGTGTGCTGAGATATATTCCTAATGCTATTTTCAAATTACACAGTCATGTTAAAAGGCAAAATACTTACAGCAAACAGGTTTTTTTTCTTAAATTCCAGCTGAGATTTTTATACCCATTAGGAGTGTTTCTAGGACTAGTTGAGTGGGTTGCCAAAAATAGGTTCTACTTTGTTGGATTAACTCAAGGGGCAGAAGTATGCTAAGCATTTCTCCTTTCGAATAGTAGTTTGGTTTTCTGTACTTAAAGCCTGTATGATTCGTTGACATGGATATGTATGACGTGCTCCAGGTGAACATACATTCTGCCACAACATTTCTCTTGGTGGGGCACCAAGAGATTTTTTCAGAGTGTTTGCTTTTAGAAACATTTTTCGTCTTTGTGGATTCCAAGTGTGGTACGGTTGGATTTATTTTTTTGTTCTGATTTTTTTCATGGGGTTTTGTGGGTTTGGTTTATTTTTTGTTTTGCTTTTGTTAGTTTTGTAATGAGATAGAACCTTGTTCTTTTACTTACTGGGACTTGAGTCTTACTCTAATTTGGATTAGATTTACCTATTTGATGTTGTAAACTTGTCTGGCTGGATCAGTGGCTCCGTTCTGAGGGTGCTGCTGCCTCCAGCCCTCGAGGTGCGCGGGGGCAGCTCCCGCAGCTCCTTCCCTGCACTGGGCCCGGCCGTCAGCGTCCTGCGCGTGCAGGGATCCTGCAGCGGTGCCTGAGCAGCGTCACAGCTGCCCTTGGGAGCAGCCTCTTCCCGCTTGGCATCCCTGGGAGGCAGAAGGAGCATTTTTACCTCCAGTCAATGCCAGAGTTTCATTCCACAGCTAAATGCACATCATTAATGGGTTGGTAGGGATTGTGCGTGCTATCCATTATTTCCTTTTAGACTGAGGGAAGGGGTATTCCTTAATGTTGTTTATTCTGGATTTAGTGGATCTGATGGTGCAGATTTTTTTTTTTTTTTTCTTTTTCCCCCAGCTGTCTTGACTGCTAAGGCAGATAAACCTGTCAGTCCAGATTGGTTGAGACCGGTAGCTCCAGTAACTTCACCTTTGTAGATGAAAAATAATCCTGTGGGGTTTGGTTTTGTTTTATTTTTTCCCCAGGTCGTTCAAGCCCTCAGATGGACCATTTGAGAAGGAGCCCCACCATGGAACAAGCTGTACAAACAGCTTCAGCCCACCTGCCCACTCCAGCACCGGTTGGGAGGAGGAGTCCTGTACAAACCAGACCTTTGGTGTCTGCAAGCCAAAAATCCCTAGAGAACCAAGAGCACAGACGAGGTAATTTTGGATAGTTTTCATACAGCTTAATTCCTTCCATATACATACAAAGTGCTCTTTTAAAGGGTAATACATAGGAGCTTTCCTGCTGTCTGTTACTGGTAGGCTGGCCAGCAGAGACCTGGATTAGACATACTTCTTTTTAAATTTAAGCATATATTCTAAATTACGTTTGTTTTTTTTTTTTGCTTTTATGATTTAAACATGTGGTTTACTTTTACAAGTTTGGATTTTTTTTAAGATCTGAACTATATATGCAAAAGTATGATCAAAAATACTTAATTGGATAAACAAACCATGTTTTTATTTCCAACTTTAGCTGAAGCACACAAGGTTTCAAGATCAGAAAATGAACTCAGAAATGAAAACAAACGACAAATTGGTAAATCATGTTTTGAGAAATAGCTATCGTTGCTTTCAGACCAATAAGATTTTTTTAAATTTGCTAAAATACATAAATTCTTTCACATTTTGGTTCGAGAGGGTAACAACTTTGTGTTGAGCCAGAAGAATACAAGCTAACAAAGTCAACATTAAAGAGAAAAATCTCTTCTTGTTGCTTTATACTAAGCAATCAATTTAAATAAAAGTGCAAATCAAGGACTATTCAGGGATTTATAAACATAATAAATAGCATGAAATAAAAGCCTTTCTAGAAGAATACTTGACTGAAAAGCCACTAATATTTTAACACATCTTCAGAAGCTTTTAATGACTTCTAGAGAGTCTTTTAACACACAAATTCAGTACTGTTATGCTTTCTGTGTCACTGCCATCATTACTGTAAGTAAATTTACAAATTACAAGCTGCTCTGATGGGACTTTAAACAACAGGCATTCTCTTCCTGGACTTCTGAAGTCCCAACCTGTTACCCCAGGAATCAGAAAGCAAACCAAAAAACAAAACACCCTCCACCACTCTCAGGGAAAAGCCAATGCACAAAGCAAAACCAAACAGAATTTTCTTCTTTTCAGTTCCAGGTGCACCTGCAGCACGGAGAGGCCGTGGAGGTCACAGAGGGGGCCGAGGAAGATTTGGTATTAGGAGGGATGGTCCAATGAAGTTTGAGAAGGACTTTGACTTTGAAAGTGCAAATGCGCAGTTCAATAAGGAGGAAATTGATAGAGAATTTCATAATAAACTTAAATTAAAAGGTAAACTAATTTTTGCTTTAGATTTGAGCATGGAAAAACTCTCTTGCTGTTTTGATCCTACCTTGGAGAACAACTCTTAAAAAGCATATAGTATTAAGTCTTGTTTGCAGTCATCAAAAAATAAATTTAAAAACCAATTAATAAGTAAACTGGGATCATATGTTAATTAAATACTTGTGTCAGTGTTTGAGTTTTTAAGGAATTTTAACTAGCAGATACCATCTGTGAAGTTCTGACAAGTCTCTGTTAAAAATGCAGATTTATTTAAACAGAAGTCCCAATAATGTTTGTTACTTTAAAGTTCTGGGAAGAATGCAATAAACGAAAATCCATGTTTTAGGTTTTCAATTATTAGACCAAAATTATAATGTCAATTATAGACCAAAGGCAAAGGAGTTTGAGATCAGAACATCACTGTAGTATGCAGGAGAGTTTGTTTGAAAGTTTCTTTCAATGTTGGAAAGCATTTCCTTGCTTTTATGCTTTTCCAGAGGAACACAGGAGTAGTTAGAAACCATGCTGCCAGCGCTTGTTTTCTTGCAGGCTTCTGTTTTGATTACCTCATTCTCTTGTGACTAGCCACCTGTTTGTTACACTGCTGCTACTATTTTTGGACAAAATTGTTGCAGGTTAATATAATGAGTTCCCTGTTTCAGTGAATGGTTGGTTAAAAGCTGGGAAACAAAAGATGGGAATAAATGGTCAGATTTTGGTGTAGAGTAAAAAGACCAGTTGAGTTCCGTAAGATCTGCCCTGTGGTGCTTGCCTGTTTTTCTGGATCATTTTTCAATGAGTTGATGGTTTGCTGTTGATAATGTTTTTTTCAGAATAATAAAGAGAAAAGGGAAAGCTAACCATAAATAGCTATAGAAATGTTTGAGAGCGTGGTATGGAAAGGTTGAGCTGGTTTATCTGAAGTTTGTGCACAGCATTGTGAGGTTTAAGCTGTAGACGTTTAGGAATGAGATTTGAAGATACTAATAGGTGCTGGTGTTGAACCATCGGCTTTGTTTTCAGTACCAGTCAAAACAGTAAGTTGAACTTGAGGCATTTTTAGGGAATAAATACATCATAAAGTCAGAATGCTGGCCCTGCATCTCAAAGGAGATAACAGTAAAACCAGAAGACAAAGGAGAAGGACAACGGGGATGACCAAAACCATGGGATGGCTTTTAGGAGGATTCACTGAATGGGGCTCTTAAGCCCAGGAAGCTCTTAAGCTAGGGTAGCTAAAGAGGTGAGAAAATAGACGGCTATCAAGTCCATTCTGCCACAGGGGTTTTTGTTAACCCACAGGAGGCATAGAAACCTCTGGACAGCAGCAGCAATACATCCTAATTTATATGTCAAATTATTTGACTTCCACATTAAATTATTTTTGTAGCATTCAGTATGGTTCCTCTCTGACTGGGAATAAGTTAACAGTGCTGTTTTGTTTAGGCTTCTGTTTACTTTTTATCTTCCAGAGGATAAACTTGAGAAACCAGAGAAGCCTGTAAATGGAGAAGACAAAGGTGACTCAGGTGTTGATACCCAAAACAGTGAAGGGAATGCTGATGAGGAAGATCCACTTGGACCCAATTGCTACTATGACAAAACCAAATCCTTCTTTGATAACATTTCCTGTGATGACAATAGGTATGGCCTGCAAGGAGAAGCTTGTTAGTCTGCTTAACCCATGTTTATGTCATAAGGTACTGTCAGTGCTACTCATTACAATCAACTCTGAATCAAAGGTGATGAGAGCTTATTTCCACATGCAGCTGGCAAAAGTAAAACAGGAATAAGAAGCACAAAATTTCTTTGTGAGCAAGTGCAATATGTACATGGGAAGGTATTTTAAGATGTTTTAGAGCCATGCTTTTAGAACTTAATGCACAGGCTCTAGAATCTCCTTTCCAGATTTACTAAGATGGGGGGGGTGGTTGTTTGATTTGCTTTGCTCCTAAATTAACACTTTAGTTGAATCAATTATGACCCTGCTTTGGTAGCAGTTTCTAAGCAGATTACATAACTGTCTCGGCCAGTAGTGTTGTTCAAATTGGCAGATAGCATTTCAGGAAAATTAAAGCTTATCTTTTGCTGCTGCCTTTTTATTAGACACCATGATGTGGATTGCTGACCTGTTTTGACTTGTGGGAGGAGGAGTTTTCAGTTGTACTCGCAGCCAGATAAAATAACATCTGTAACCGTAAACTGTTTCTTGCTTTAAGTAACACTGTATGCAGAGGATACGGAGCGTGCTCCTCGATATGGCAAACTCTTAGTCATTAATTAGGTGTTAATAATGATCTCTGTAACATGTTCCTTCTTGATGAGTCCAGTGAACTGTGGCGGACACCTGGGGTCTTGCGGAAGGGATACTGTGGACATTTACCATGCGATTAATGTGTCCTTCGGGGGCTTTCTGGCGCCTTTCCCTTCCTTCCCAAGCGTTTCACAGCCATCCGCGTTTGTTCTGTGCCGCAGGGAGCGGCGACCCACCTGGGCCGAGGAGCGGCGGCTGAACGCCGAGACCTTCGGCATCCCCCTGCGCCCCAACCGCGGCCGCGGCGGCTTCAGGGGCAGGGGCGTCATCGGCTTCCGAGGGGGCAGAGGCCGGGGGGGCGGCAGGGGCGGCTTCACCGCGCCCCGCGGCTTCCGCGGCGGGTTCCGAGGAGGCCGTGGCGGCAGGGAGTTCGCCGACTTCGAATATAGGGTAAAGCGCGCTCCGTGTTGCTCTGACCCAGTCCACTGTCCTGGGAAAGGAGGGCTCAATCTCCTGCTTTTAGATTTGGTGTTGAACCAGGATTTCTCGAGGGGTATTTTGCAGGGGCTCTGAGCTACTTTTTTGGAAATCCATTAATGCTGAAGTTCTAGTTACATAGCATCATTTTACTGTCAACGGCAACCAAAAATAAAGGTTGCCTTTCGTGACATGTCCTGAGTAGCTATTTGATAGCTGGTATTGGGGAGGAGAAGAAAAAGAAGGGGAAAAAAAAGCTCTGCAGATTGAATGCAAGTGTTAGAAACGTAAATAGCAAGCATTTTTCCAAGCAATATTGTGAAACATAAAGAATAGGAGGGAATAATTTAACTTGCTTCCAGTGGGCAACAAACTTCTGAATTCTTTGTGAATGAGTAGGCACAAATCCTATAGACTGGTGTACTGGTTAGAATCAGTAAAAAAGACAACTCTTCAGATTGGTTCAGAGAAAACTAGGCTTTTAGAGTTTTGACTGGGACAGAAGAACAACTTCTGCTAGTTTGCTGCATGGGCAGTTAGAGTTTTGCAAACAAGAATCTGATTTTTTTGATAGAAATTTTAAATTTTTTAAACTAAAAAAAAGGGGGATTTCATCACAGCACATTTCTCTCTGTTGTGAGACATCCCTCAGCTGTTCCTTGATTAGTTTGCAATAGTTAGTCCTATGACTTGAAGAAACTTCGGGTAGCTGAACCTGAATGGAAATGAGGGATTGAAGATTAGCAATTTGAATTTCTGAACAAGAGTTTTGCTGCCTTCCAGTAGGAGGTGGTGTAAGGGCTGAGGATTTGTGCTGTGCTTGTATTCAGAGTGATGAGCTGCTCTACTCAGTGCCCTGCTGAGGGGGTTTGACCAGATGCCAACCTGATCTCCTCCAGAGGTTTCCTTTCTGCTGCAGGACAGGGAGCAGCCAGCACAGCACAACTGCTCTCAGGGCTGTTGCCCAGTTTAGTTTGTAGTGTTTGTTTTACAAAATGAATTTTAACACTGTGCTTTTGTTCCCTCTAGAAAGACAACAAAGTTGCTGCGTAGTCTACAAGAAAGCTGAAACCAGGTGAACGTCTAGATCTTCTTGAATCAGAGAATTAGTTTTGATCTCTGCAAAGAATGAAGTTAATTTGCTGTATACTTGTCACCAGCACTGGGATTTAACTATTTAATTTCAAAGGGGTGTAATGCAGTTACTTTTGAGAAATGGCCATCTTTGAAAACAGTAAGCATTAAATATATTTGAGACAGAAGGATAAGTAATTTCTTATGTATAGTTAATTATAAGCAGTACTTCGATGGAGTTTAAGTATTTTTTCATCACTGAAAGGATTTTTCTTATTACTAAACTGTATTTGATAATTGCTTCAAGTTGTAAGGACAATGGTATGCAGAAGGCCGTCGATACTGTGAGTGTTTTGACCCACCGAAGGTTGTTTTTTGGAAATCCTGTAAAATCCCTTTTGAGGTAGTTGTTCTTGTATCAACTAGGGTGCTGGACAGTAGAAAACTTGCTTTGTCAGTCAGATATGTACACACAGTAAATACTGTTTCTTAGGCAAAGGAAAGTTTTTATATAGTTGTAAAATTCCATTATATCCCATTGCCAAAGAAACATTACAAACTTTGTATAGCTGTATAAAAAGCAACTAATTTTTTAAAGAATAAACATTTTTAAGTCGGTAAACATACTGTTATTGCAGAAAGTTGATATGCTGAAGAACACTGAATGAGTTGGGGTTTTTTTTCTTTAGCAGCTTTTCAAGCTTAAATGTTTGATTTTATATTTGGACTATAATGAAGTTTTGAAAATGTTCTTCCATTACACAAAACTGGATACACGCTTCACTGCTCTTGCAAGAAATTGATTTTATAGTTTCTGGCATATCACAGGATTTGACCAAGTTAAGGAGATATTTTCAAAAAAAGGGGAGAAGGAATTTTCATATGTCAAGATTTGCAATTAATTTTACTTAGTGAGAAATATTAACTTTTTTTAATAATGGACCAGGCACACGAGTTGGTGATTCTCCTGGAATGCCTGGGATAAAAGTCTGTCTCCATTTGTCAATTCTTGAAACGTTAACTTTGTTGTAATACCTGTAGACATGAGCAATTTAAAGATTTCTTAGTGTTTGAAGTTGTTTGCATTTTGATAGACCGTAGCTTGGAGACACTGAGACTCTGGTCCTAAGACCATGAAGTCACAAATGACAGTACGGACTTTTTGCCAATTCTGGATAACTAGTTGCAACTTTCTGATATGCTGAAATAGAAACCTGGTCATTTGTGTCTGTGTATGTATATGAAGGCCACAGGAATAAAGGGATCCAAAGATTACATCACTTTGATCTAATTTGCTGATTTATTTTTTTTTACTTCAAAATGTTCAGTGGTGATAAAGACGTGAAAAACTGCACTGTTGAAAAATTGGAATATTTAAAAGTGGTTGATAGAATCTTAATTTTATAACTTTTGTATAGCACTACAAGGGAGTATTTTGTAATTGGTTTCCTTATTAAGGTCAAGTATTTGACAGCTGTAGAAGTTAGATAATATTGTTTAGTAATGTTTTTGCATGTTTAACAACTGCCTTTTGGGATCCACAAGTCACGATTCTGAACACCCGTTGAGATTTTTGACCGTAGAGGCAAGTGCTGTCCTGTTGCAATAACTCTTTACTGTCTGAGGTGTTCCAGCTGTAAATACCGGGGCCGGGAGCCGCGGGCGGGGGCAGA
This sequence comes from Tichodroma muraria, assembly GCA_013390105.1. Classification (NCBI taxonomy): domain Eukaryota; kingdom Metazoa; phylum Chordata; class Aves; order Passeriformes; family Sittidae; genus Tichodroma; species Tichodroma muraria. The sequence continues at coordinate 25,215 of WAAG01013944.1, read as the reverse complement.
CCCTGCGTCGCCCCGCTGCCCCCGCCAGGCTTTCTGTTTTTTATTTCAAACCAGAATAAACTGTTCAGTAAAAGCGGCACGGCGCCGGTTCTTTGTTGCGGGCGGGCTGGGCGCGGGCGAGCCCCGGCGCGAGCGCCGCCTGCGCGGGCCCTGCGCGTGCGCGGCGCGGGGGC